>SNQJ01S0203717.1:0-16638 GCA_010110895.2 Picea sitchensis
TGGGCTATGAAATAGCCAAGGGATAATGATGATGAAAGTGGATGTCATGACCACTGGCCGAGAAAAAATATGGTATGAATCTTTGTATGTGAAATTATATTGGTTTGGATACATTGCTATGATATGTGGGCCAGTGAAGGATTTTAGGAGGTGAAACTGCCCAAAACCGAATAAACGATGACAAAACTGCCAGCAACACGGTGCCACTGTATATTCCATTGTAGGGTGTGGACCCTAGTCCTATTAGGAGAGGTGGAGGTATTTCTCACCGTGTATCCTCTGAAACCTGGAGTCATAGGAGGACGGTGTTAGCTCACGCTCCCCTAGACGTGTGATGATGAATGTCAGTTGCCTACTGGGGAAGCTTGGTCAAGATAGTGACACTTCCTCTTACGGGTTCTATTTGGAGTTAGGTCAATATAGTTGATGCTCCAAGATAGTCCAACAGAGGAAGGATATGAATGGAATATGGAAGTAAGTTAGGGAGGAAGGATGAGTAGAAATAGTTGAGAGTGTATGGAGATTCGTCTTATGGTGGAATTTATTGTCTTTCCTTCTCTAAAGAAAATGTGTATATATGAATATTCATAATTACGTAACTAAACCACAATTGTCTAAATAAAATTGTTGAGCTAGATTATTGTAAATAAGTGAATTCACGAACATTTCATTTATCTTTTATAAAATGAATAGTCTTATTGATTGGATTGGATGCATACATAAATGACTATAAGGGTGATAATTACTGTTATTAGTACATACACGAGACTTGTATGTACTAGCTACACATGCATTTCTTGTACATGTACACTAGTATGTATGAGTTTTCTTGACTTACTTACTGATAATGTCGGTTATTTGATATGAATGTGTGAACCATGTGTCTTTTCCCTTGTATCATAAAATACTTTAACTTCGGGACGAAGTTTCCTAAAGGGTGGGTGTATGTAACAACCCTAAGTATTTAATCATTTGTCATTGTTTAATTAATTGTTTAATGTGTATTAGTTTAAATAATTAGTTAATTAATTGTCCTGGTTAAATATTTGTTGAATGTGAATTGGTTTAATTAACTAGTTAATGAATTTAATGATTAAATACCTGTTTAATAAAATCTAGTTTAATAAAATCTAGTTTAATAAATTATTAAATATTATTTTGTATCGAATTATGGAACCATTTAAGAGAAGGGGATAAGGTGGTTGGCATTGAATGGAGGGATAAGGTGGGTGAGTATTAATGAAGGGAGAAGGTGGTGGATGAGAAAGAGGGGAAAGGAGGATATGAGGGGGAAAAAACATTCGAGAAGGGGGACTTTTGGACTTTGGCAGGGAACATTGTTTTCATATTAGGAGACTGTATTGGGGCATTTTTTAGGGGATATTTTGGGGGGATATTGGAAGACTATATTACGGGTTTTGGCTGGAGAAGCTTGTGGTAGGACTGTTACAAAGGGGCACCTGTTGCTGGAAGTTTTGGGCTCAGGGGCCAGGAATCCTTACGGAATCCTGGAGCGAGGGAGCCGGAGAAACTTTGTTCCTAGTTGGCCGGGAGGTTAGACGGTTTTGGGCAGAGTATCAGGCATGTTGGAGGACAACAGTAGCATCAGTTAGAGGTATGTATTTTCATCTTTCTGCTGTGTTATATAATTTATTATGATTTGTTCATAAATTTTAATTATGTTGAATGGTTATATGCTAGTTATGAAATTGTAAAGATGTTAAGATAACATTTCTCTAATTAAATTTATGTTTTATAAGGCTCTGTTGGAAGAGACCTTACATTTTGTCAAATGAAATAAACCCAAGTTTTTCTAGTTGCATTGTCAATACAAGTAACATAATAATGAGAACCATCAAGAGATGATACCTGAGCTAGTCCCCATATATATGTATGCACAAGATCTAACCTTTCACTCTTATTTTATTTTCTGACTCTGAGAAATCTGACTCTCTTCTATTTTCCATAAACACAATGCTCACAGAAATCCAAATCAATATTTTTTAAGTTCTCGCAACAAATTTCTTTTGTGAAGTATCTGCATCCCCTTCTCACTCATGTGTCCAAGCCTATTATGCCACAATGTTGTATCCACTCTTGTAGAAGCTAAAGAGATGAAAGAATCAATAATACAAGTACATAAATACAATGTACCTACCTTCTCTCCTTTTGCTATCACCAGTGATCCTTTGGTGACCTTCCATGCCTTATTTGTAAATATATATATACAACCTTCACTTTCCAACTGCGCAATTGAAAGTAGACTTTTCCATAGATCTGGAAAATGTCTTACCTCTTTCAACAAACATTGGTTTCCATTCTTTTGCTTTATTTGTACCTTTCCCATTCCAACAATTTTGCATGGTGCATCATCACCCAAATGAACCTGTCCAAAATCAACTTGAACATAATCTAGAAAATGTTTCCTATGGGTTGTGGCATGAAATGAATCCCCTGGATCCACTACCCAAGACTCAGAAATATTATCTACAAAAAGAATCAAATCATATTTTAACACATCACCTATTACATTTGCTTCCTGATTTTTCTCGTGTTATCCATCTCTTTGTTTCTTTGGAGCTTTGTAGTCTTTCTTCATATGTCCTTTCTTCCCACAATTCTGACACTCTATCTTTCTCAGTCTAGATTTGAATCTACCCTTCCTAGAATTCCCACAGTTCCCTGAGCCCTTTCCTCTATCCTTTTGTCGTCCCTTGTTCTCCATGTTTAATGCATTACCTGATGTCTCACCTGTGATTTTCCATTGCATTTCATCGCTAACAACATCATCAAATTTCAGAGTGTTTGAACCAGAGACAGAGCTACTTACAACCATGACCAAGCCATTCCTACTTTCTAGCAATGAGAAAAAGATTAGAAGAGCCCTAAGATAATCATCAAAGTCCACTTTTACAGAACTTAGTTCATTAGTAACCATATTAAATTCATTTAAATGATCTGCAACAGACCCACCTTATGAAATCTTCATATCAAATAATATCTTCATTAGAAATACCTTATTGGATGCCGGGGTTTTTTCATACAGTTTATCCAATGAGTCCATCAACTCCTTCTTTGTCTCTTCTTTCAAAATATTGAAAGCCACCGAAACTACTAGGCTCAACTGTATCGTTCCTAGTGCCTTTCTGTGGAGAACCTCCCATTCTTCGTCCTTCATGGCCGTCGACTTCTTTGCTATTCCGCCCAATGGTAGGAATAGATCCTTCTAATATAAATAATCTTCCATCTAAATCTTCCATACCTAGTAGTTTTGGCTATTAAATTTCTCGACCCTAAACTTTCCATCTTCCGCTATTACTCCCACTCGAACCAGGAACCCTCTTTTCCTGCGAGTCACCTTTCTCTCTGATACTAGTTGTTAGAAAAATAGAACCACGAAGAAATAAAATAAAAAAAATGTGGAAATAAAACATAGAAGATACACAATACAATATAGACACAGATATACATGGTTCACCCAGTGTGGGCTACGCTCACCAGAGAAATTTCTAGGTCCTTCCTTTTTATTATCCAACAAAATGAAGGGATACAACCTACAAATCAACCGCTGTAACTTCCTCTTCTTCCTCTCACAATATCCTCTCTCATAATACAATAATCACACACATACACAAACACAATACAATTCCCTCATAAAAGAGGGTTTCCTTCTAGGGAAAAATTCCCTAAAAAATAACTTCTACCATCACATATGCGACCTTATAATGAATGGTCTAGATTGACTATGAAATTACAATATTTTACAAGGCAATTTTTTCCAATATTTCTCTTCGGGGGCTCTGCCCCCAAATCCCCCACCAGGGGGGGCTAAAAAACCCTAGCGATAATTGTGGGAGGTAAATTCCCCCCACCCCCCATTAGGGAATGGGGTCCAAGCATGACTGAAATGAACCTCTGAATCATGAAGATAATCAGGCTCCACAACCAACATTGTTCACATGTTTGGAATCTTCCTCCGAGTCTTTGATGTTGGACCCTAAATTTCATTGTCACTTCATTGTCTTGGATTCACCTATGACTTGTTAGAGTTGTTAATTATTACAAAACCACTACATTCATATTGAGTTAGCTATGTTCAATATAAATGCTACTAATTCTAAAACATTTATGGGTTCTGCCATTAACTCGTTCTTCTTGGACTTTCCAAACATGCAATTGTTAGATTCATCCCATCTAATAATACATCACACATTGAGTTGACGAGGCTCAACATGTTTCTCTTCGCAACTCCAAATAAATTCAAAAAATATATTTAATTTAACCTTGATCAAATATTTCTCACCATCAAATTTATGGATTCTCTATTAGCATCTAAGTTTCCCCGCCATCTCCAAACATTTTATCAACTTGTTTAAAAAAACAATTCAAAATGCAATCAAAACGATGTAATTTGATTGTAGGTTTTCCCTTCACATCCTTGGACTCCTCGCTAATCACCACCATGGTCTGAACGACCTCTGCCATTTCTCCTCTTCTTAGGACCATGAATCGCTCATGGTTCACAGATACATCCAAGGCATCATAATCTAGTGCCAACCTCACATATTCCTTCTTCAACTCTGGAATTTGAATTTGGCTAGATCGAATTCCGCTAGATCGAATTCCATTTCACTAGTTCGAGCCCCCCTTACAAATCATTAACCCATTACAAAAACTGAAGAAACAATTGATAACAGTGGGCCAAAAAATCTCCAAGTTACAACATTCACATGAATTAATATAATCAACGAGAACTTTCTTACTAACTGGAAATTGTGAATATAATATGCTATTCTAAAATCCACATTAATGAACTAATTGGGATGAATGTCGTAGTCGTATACTATCCTTTCCTTCCAGTTAGCTGGTATTACATTGGCGACCGACATCCATTCCTTGTTGTTCCCATCATTGACCAACCATAATATGAAGAGAAAGAGCATCCCTCAGAGGTGTTACCATGTCCCACATGGAATTGTGGCACATCATTTTCCACTCATTTGATTACTCCTAGCAGATTTGGATAGACAGTATGTCCTTTTGGCTTGTCTGATACCAAACAATACTCATCATCAGGGTTTTGTTGGGGATTTGATCAGTGGGAGGATCCTTCTGAAAAAGTAGCTCCTTTCCTTTGAAAACAATAAAAAATATGAAATTGTTTTGATAGCCTCTCTACACCATGATCAAAATTTGACTCATGGTTGATGGAACTGTCCAATGGTTCTATCGATGGAAATCAATTGCTCCATCACAAAAAATTCAACATAAGCATCTCTGTAATCAATGGTAATAAATGAACTTGGCTTGACATCATGTATGGGAGATTCATTTTCATTCACATTTACATCACTCTCGTTTTCGCTTCGAGATTCTTCTGGATTCTTCATCCCTAGAGCTCCAACATAAGTTGATGCAGTAAGACATACAACTTTCCAATCCTATCTAATATTTATGGTTTCCTCATAGCCTTTTCTTCCTTCCACCATATTTGCATCATTTCATCAAAATGTTCACACTCCAATAAATTAAATGACGTAATGATTGATGCATTTCCCTTTCTCTGCGTAGTTCGACCTGCAGACCTTCCGAATCATCTCAAGAACAACATATCCAACTCCACGTGATGACTCTTCTTCAAAAGGATGACTAAATCAACGACCAACGTCTTCTTAATAAAATGGATGACATGCTATGATAGCTCCTTCAATCAATAACTCACCTATCCTCTCTTTCCCATAACACATTTTTCTAGTTCATTCTATGTTTCTCTATATGATTAGATTCACAACAGGTTTCCTCAGCCGGATGAAAAAAAATGCATAATCACAAAAAACACACTACTCTCACCTACATGATTCTATTCCTCTACGTAACAAGCTTCCATTTCCCTTCCATTTCCTTGGGTCCTCTTGTGAGGGAGTCAAGCCCAATCCTACTCTAACACCATATTAGGAAATGAGAGAGGGAGAGTAGATGTTATTACACACACCAAAATTGTGCTTAGTGCCCTATTGAACAAAAAAATAGAGTACATATAAGTACAAGAAAATTGTCTCAAGATAGAAGAACTACCTTTATTTCATGATCTACTTGGTTGAACAAATATCTCAACCTCACACCAATCTAGGAAGCTAACTAGTTGGAGAGAATCTCGCAAACCAAATAGGCCTCAAAAACCACCTAAAATATAGGAATAGACTCCTTGTAGAGACTAGAACTCTACCTAATAATGACCAATAAAATCTAATTAAATATGATCACAACTAAGACAAGTGGGAGTTACATATCCCAACACTATAATGTGTGATTCTTTCTCTTAGAAACACCATTTTGTTGTGGTGTATATGGAATAGTATGTTGCATATGCATGCTCTATGCAATGTAGTAAGTTGTAAATTTATTATTAACATATTCAACTCCATTGTGCGTTCTTAATCTTTATAGTTAATGTCTATATTTTTTTTATACAAGGGCCTTGTAGGCTAAAAACATGTTAAAGACTTCACTCTTAAGTTCTAAGAAGTAACCCCAAGTGAGTATGGAGAAGTTATCAATGAAAAATAAGAATTACTTGCACCTAGAGAAAGAAGGAGAAGGAAGAATACCACGCAAATTACAATGAACAAGTTTCAAGGAGGATGAGGCATGCAAAGAGGCACATTTGATAAAACTATTCCAATGATATATGTCAAGAGAAAAACCCGCACAAACACCATCTCTACCAGAAACGAGAGGAATACCAATCACCATATTGTGATTACATAGTTGTTGCAATAAGCGATAATTTAGATGTGCAAACCACTCATGCCAAAGTTTGTTTAAGTAATTGCTATGAGAAATAAAAATTGATGGAAAATATGGTGACCCAAAGTTGTCAAATTTGTACAACCTAGTAGTATTATCAACAATTCTAGTTGCCAAAATATTCTTAGGATCTTTTAAATCCTTGATTACAACTTGGTGAGGTGAAAACCCTATTATTTTACCTTCACATAAATGAGTTATTTGATATACTGATAGAAGGTTGTATGAGGGACTTGGAAGACATAATACATCATCAAAATGACCATTATCTAACTGAATTGTTCTAGAACCTACAAAACTAAGAGATCTATCATCACCAACAAATATTTATTTGGTGTTACATTTATTAAGAGAAGAAAAAATGGCTTTATCCTTATCCATATGATAAGGATGCTCCAGAATCAATAAGCCACTCATTAGAAGAAGAAGCATATGTTGCATTGAAGGAAAAAATAGAAGTATAAAGTGCAAGTCCATGAGAAGAAGAATAATCAATATTTATGTCATGCTTCTTCATTGTTGCTCCTAAGTCCTCCATATTTTTAAAACATTTAGACTCTAGATGCCCATGTCACCCAAAAAAATTGCAATGTCTATTAGTTTCTTACTTTTTTATTTTTGTCCTTGTCACCATTGGGAGTAGAAGCTCGTTGAGAGGGTTTGGGACCCTTGTTTTGATTGTTGTAGTGAGAATGCTTCTTATTTGGATGCTTGGATTTATATTTCTATTGGGCCACCAAGGCTTTGTTAGATTTACATGTAGTGTTGATCACTCCAAGATATAAGAGCTTACCTTTCTCTCTAACCAACGAATCACAAAACTATTATTGAGAGAGGGTGGTGTGTAAGAAGCCCCTAGATCCTCTCTGGTGGAGTTAAAAGTAGATACAAAAACAAAATATGCACTACCAATCTTTAAAAAAATAGCATATATAAATCAATCACCCTTCATGTCTATTTTACAGTCTTTAAGTAAAATTTCAAGTGTTTTGGACTTACATAGTTAATATTTAATGCAAGAGAAATCATTAGGATTTAAAGAAATTGATTGATTTTCAAGATGGTGGTCTCAAATCTAATTATGTTTACCAAATATGGCTTCTATTTTTTACCAACCTTCATTTGTGCCATCAATTCCTTGAAGGTGAAACCATAAATCATTAGACATGGACATTCTGATTAATCCATGTGCTTCATCATTTTTATTATCCCATTTGGATTTCTTTGTGGCAACAGTGGGGGATTTTTCTTTTCCCAAGGTAATCCGATATAGTCCTTCACTTCATAATACATCCTCCATATAGGATTTCCATGAAAAGTTGTTGGTACTGGTAAGAAAAATATCATTTGGGCTAGACATATTAAAATATGCAGGGATATAGCCTCAAAAGTTGAAAATGACTATTTGGATGGAAAGCTCCCAAAAAAATAGACAATTTCAAAAAATGGCATTGAAAATGGACTTTATATGTCAAAGTTATGCCCTTAAAAAAAATCTCAAAAGGTAATCAAGATGTCATGTGGAAAGTAGAGGTTGGCCCACGTGGTGATAAATGCACAATGATGTTGTTGAGTAAAAATAAAATCCCTTCTTTATCTTTGTCTATAAGCTCACTATTACAAATAAGTTACTTATGAGGTAATCCATTTTTATAAAATAAGTGAGAATCACTTTTTACAATGAAGCTACTTTATAAGTTGTTTGCAAAAAGTAACTTAAAAAAACAATAAAGTTACTTTATAGTGAGTCACTTTTATAGTTTAAGTAAAATGCACTTTATAATAAAGTTATAAGATGACTCAGACTAACTCCACATTTGGGCGAGATTTTTTTTTTTTTTCAAATTCCTGCAACAGGCCTTTGGCTCTAATGGCGGGGGCGACTACCAGATTCAATTCTAGTGGGCCTCTTTTTAGTTAGTTTTGGTGAAATTATGATGGAGTTTGAGGAGGCTATCCTACCATCTAGGTTTTTTTTACTATCTTTAGAACTTGGTTGTTACCTTCTAGTTTGGTGTTTCTAATGGTGGGACCTGTTTTAACGCAAACGTTTCTCGGTGCTCTAGCTATCTTTCATCGAGATTTTTGGAGGTGCTGGTTAGAGTAGCTAGAGGTTTTAGATGGGGGATTTTCTACATTTGTCAGAGTGTATACAACTCTAGATATCGTTTTTATGGGACTACTTTATTGGTCTTTGTTCCTTGTGCGTTTCCACCTGGATACTGTGGTAACTTGCATTAAATTTATTTTCTGTTTGTTTGTGATAGATTTTATTAGGGTGGGTGGACTTTAACTGCCATAAAATATGTCATTAACTGAGCTCCTCGCTTAGTTTTACACCTCTGTGTTCTACCCATTTTGCCTTTGGTGGCAGGCAGGTGGCACGCCTTTGGTTGGGCCAATTTCCTCTATGACGGAAGAAACAATTAAAGCACTTATGAGTGCGGTAGATGAGGACGCTTGGGAACATATAGGTATGTTTATTGATTCTGATAGGCCCATTACTACACAATGTCCCTCTCTAGAACCATCATCTTTGCTTCTGAACTGTTCAGTGGAGGTATTTCCAAAATCTGCGGAAGGTAGAGTGACTGGAGGGAGGCTGAATGTTGCATGCTTGGGTCATACTTCGATAGGGTATGTTGTAACTAGTGGGGTTCCTAATCTTCGGGGTGGTAGAGATCCTTTCTTAGTGGGTAGGAAACAAGATTCTATGATACAGTTACCTAAGAAACCATGGATACCCAACAGGGCCCGACGCAAGATGGTGTTGGGGGACGACTTGGTTCTGGAGGAAGTGGTCAATTTGGCATTAACTGCTCTGGTGGGTAGGTTTTCTTACCGCTCTCGCTGTTTTACACCTGTGATTTGTTGGATGGAGGTGAATTGGATGCCCTTGTTAGGGTATACCCCAAAACTTTACGTTCTCCCACGTCGCTAATTCGGTTTTTGTTTTCACTCAATGGAGGATGTGGATAAAATCTTAGGTTGTTTGTGGCCTTTTGATGGTGGGAGTCTGATGCTAAAGAGATGAAGGATCTCTTTCGACCTAGATCAAGATTAATTTGGATTCAAACATCTTTGGATTCTACTTCCGAAACTTCCTTTAAATTTTTGGAACAAGAGGGCTTTAACGACTATTGGTAATGACTTGGGTCATTTTATAAGTGTAGAAGAGAAGGCTCTGTGTGCACCAGAACACAAGTTAGGAAAGATTCTGGTCGAGGTCGATATACATTGTGGTCTTTTGGAAACCTTAGACATTCAGTGGCGAGATCATTTTTTTTCACAACGACTTGACTACCTGGGGATACTGTTTCATTGTACTCTTTGCAGGAAGACATGACATATGAGAAGATCATGTCAAGGATGTGAAGAGGAGGAGGAATCAGAGAAATCTCAACTTTGGAAAGTGCCAAGAGTTTGCTCGCCAGAATTTGAATCGATTGCTCGAGAAGTACTTGACCCCGTTTCCTCGAATTCTCCGAACGTCTTGGGATCAAACACTCTTACAGGTAAGATTAATTCACAGTGTCCTAGACTTTTTAATACTTTATCTTCTTGGGAAAAACTTTCACTGGATGTGACTATTCCACCTGGGACATAGTCTTTTGGCCATCCATGTGACCCTACTCCTGCAACCGAGCCTTTCTCTGAGTCTCCCGTTATCCCCTCCAATCCTGGGTTGGGTTTTGTGCTGCGAGATGATCCTTACTTTACCTTGGGGGTTGATAAACCTATTCATGTTTTGGGTAGGGCCCATCCTACTCTTTTGGAATCTAGGGTTAGTCACTCCAGACTGGAACCTGATCCTATGAGGTGGGGGCTACCTTAAAAACCTCCCTTTCATTAAAAATGAACTCTGGGATGGGGGATGAATTGGGGGGGGACCAAACCGTTTTTACTCTCTAGTTATAGGGAGGAGGACCCAGGTGATTGTTCTCTTGGGGAGACACTGGAGGCTTTAGTACCTGCTGATCGGGAGGCCAAATCCATGGTGCCACTCACTACGTTTTTAGGAAATATAGTCATACCTTTGCCGAGCATTTCAGATTCAGTGGATCCTTATGAAATTCGCGGTGGGGGAGTAAGTTAGATTTATTATTGGTCCAAGGGGATTGAATTTGAGACATCCCTGATAAAAACTAGAAGTGCCCGTAAACAGGATACACTTTCGGGGAATGCTCCTGTTGTTTCCTCTTCCACTACTACAGATTCTGGGGTTCTTAGAGGCATCAAATTCCTTGCTCATGCTAGACCATGGTTTTTCTCTCCATAAATATTCGTGGGGTGGGAGGGACCCTTAAACATGCCTCCCTGTGCAGAGTTTTCCATTCTATTAAGTCGGTTGTGATTTTTCTTCAAGAAACACTTATTGATGAGGTTAAGGCGAGACATTTTATGCTTCAATTTGTTCCGAGTTGGTACATTAGTGCAGTTAGTTCACTTGGAAATTTGGGATGGCTCCTGGTGGTGTGGGATCTGAATAAGTTCTTGTTGAATCCCTCATTGTGTATTGGGGGTATTATGCTTAAAGGCATATCTCTAGAAAACAAACAGTACATTTGTTTGTTAAATGTATATGGGCCCTGTGTTGAGAGTAAATTATTTTGGGACCGTGTGGCTCAAAGTGGTTTATTAGATTCTTAGAATATGATTCTTGTAGGTGATTTAAAATTTTCCTTAGGAGCTGATGAAGTATGGGGTGCAGTCGCACAACTAGACAAGCTTGCAGAGTATTTCAAGGATATGGTGTTGAAACATTAGTGGGTTGATTTGGTTCTGGTCGAAATTGTCCCGACATGGAGAAATGGTAGAAGTGGCGGGGACTATATTTTAAAGCGTCTGTATAGGATTCTTGTTTCAGAAATCCTCCTCACTAATGTGGGTAGGTTCCGGTCATGGGTGGATCTTTGCTTTGTCTCTGATCACGCACCTGTGGTAGTTCATTTTGATTTCCATCCTTTCCCAATTGATTTTCCTTTTAAATTAAATCCTTCGTGGCTGACTGAGGAGGACTTTGCAATTATTGTAATTGAGGTTTGGAAGGATCCTGGCTTCCTAGAAGAATCATATATCCAGAACATATTTGTTGAGAAAATGAGAGCCCTTAAAGCATGGATCAAATCCTGGGCACGGATTAGACGATCTAAACAACAAAAAAAGTTATCTTCTCTAGAAGAGGAGATCAGGGCTACTCTCTCAAATTTTCCAAGAGATGGGCTTGAATCTTCAAATACTTGTAGATTGAAGACTTTGGAGACTGAATGTAACATACTTCTAATTGTTGAGGAAGAACTTTGGTGACAAAGGAGCCACGCAATTTGGTTAAAAAGTGGATATCAGAACACCAAGTATTTTCATAAGGTTTCTACTGCGAAGAGGAATCATAAACACATATGGGAGATCTGGGATGAATTGGGGTAGGAACATAGAGGGAAAGAATCTTTAAAATCTGAAGCAAACATATATTTTTGGACTTTATTTTCTAAGGATCCCCAAATCACTTCCGTGGATCAGTTTAATCTTGTCCAATTGTTTCCTCATTTTATTTCCGAGGAGGATTCTATTCAACTCGACAGTTCGGTTACTAAAAAGGAAATTCTAGATATATTGAAACTTTTTGTAGTTGATAAAAGTCTGGGCGTGGACGGGTGGACAGTAGAATTTTATACGATTTTTTTTGAAGTGGTGAGTGATGACTTGGTGGACCTTGTTGAGGATACTAGAATTAGAGGGAGGATCAAAAGTACCTTAAACTCTTCTTTCTTGGCACTAATCCCAAAGGAGAATAATCCTCAGATATTTGGGGATTATAGACCCATAGATCTTTGCAACCTTTTCTATAAGTTTATTTCCAAGGTCATTGCAAATAGGATTAAGCTAATACCCGCAAGGGAACTATCGGGAGAACAACTCAGATTCTTAAAGGGCAGACAGATTCTAGATGCCATCGGTACTGCACAAGAATGTATTCACAGTATCAGGGCTATAAAACAAAAGGCATTGATACTTAAGTTGGATCTCAGGAAAGCATATGACTGTGTCAATTGGGATTTCCTTCGCATGATTTTGGTACAAATAGGTTTTAATGTACAAACTATAAACTAGATTATGAGTTGTGTGGTTAGCTCCTCTTTTTCGGTCCTGATCAATGGGGAGGCCTCCCATGCATTCAAAATTGAATGGGGGTTGCACCAAGGATGTCCAATCTCTCCATTACTATTTATTATTTTCATGGAAATCATCATCCTTTTCCTGAAAAATGGACAAGCGGACAGTTTGTTAACTGGTGTCAAGGTTTCTAGGATTGTCAAAATCCTTCATATTATTTTTGTTGCTGATGTTTTCATCATGTATAAGGCTTCGTTGGATGAATGGAAGGTGATCAATTCTTTGTTAGATCATTTCTACAGTGCATCGGGATTAAATATTAGTCCACAAAAGTCGACTTTCCATTTTTCTGAGATAAGTGGAGTATTTCTTGAGAATTTAAAAACCTTGTTTACTTATATTTTTGTGGAGATGTATTTGGGTTTCCGTTACTTAGGATAATTTTTAAAAGCGGAGAAGAGTACTTTTGAATATTGGAGGTGGCTTATCGTTAGATTTGAGAAAAGGATCAATTAGTGGTGCAACTGGTGGTTGACTATAGGGGGAATATTTATTCTCGCTAAATCTATTCTTGAAACACAATTTGTTTACTAGATCGCCTTGGCTGCTATTCCAACCTTTGTTATCACAAGGATTCGTAGGCTTATCTGTGAATTTATTTGGTCAAGAGGAGTCAATACCTAGGGTATACATCTCTGTAGGTGGGAGAAGATTGCTAAGCCTAAACATCTGGGTGGCTGGGGACTTCAAAATCTTTTCCTATTCAACCATGCCTTAGCAGCTAACTCTTTATTGTGTGTTTTGTTCAAATATAGTATTTGGCATAAAGTGGTTAAGGATAACTATTTTCCCTACTGTTCAATGGTAACTTGGCTATGGTCGGCTTCTCCATTACAACCTCCTGCCTCACAAATTTGGAAAAATCTACTAAAAACGTTACCTATCATTACTCGATGGATTAGTTGGAATCCTGGGAATGGTTCCTCAATTTTGATTAGTCTAGACATGATCTCGGGGATAGGAGGCGATTCATTATTATCCTCTGAAATTTGAGAGGTTCTTAAGGAAAAAAACACATGTTATCTTTTTCAAGCTACGACTGAGGCAAATTTGGGTTTTGTCACAAGTCAGTGGAAAACTTGTGAAGATTTAGAGCTCATTGGGAATGTGGAAGTTGAATGGACTGCATACTGCAAGGTGCTCATACAATCAGGGATTCAACTTCATCCAAGAGATGATAACTTGATTTGGATCGGTGGTGATCATTCGAGATTTAAAACTGTAAAAAATGTTTACAATTCTCTGGCTAATGAATATTGGATGAATCCTATCACTGATTGGCGAAGAAAACTTTGGACTTGGGAATTGGCACATAAGTTAAAACTTTTTCTTTGGCTGGCACTGGAAAATAAGGTTCTTTCTTTGGAAAATCTTAGAAAGAGGGGATGGGCAGGCCCAAGCATTTGCTCTTTATGTCTAAGTGATGAGGAGACAGTTAATCACATTTTTATTACTTGTTCCTTCTCACAATATGTCTGGTCGGCTCTGGATACTATTTACAACTTTAATATCACTTGGGGAGGTAGATCCTTATTTCATTGTTTTGAAGCTTGGATATCGGTGGAGAAAACCCGAAAGACCCTTCCTGCATTGATGTGCTGGTATTTGTGGGTGGCTAGGAACAAGTACTTATTTGAATCCCATATTACCTCTGTACAGGGTGTTGTTTACCATATCCGAGCCTTGATGGATGTTTCAAGGGCTCAAACTACTAATTTGCATTGTCAAAAGAGGAAAAAGAAACCACCTGATTTAATTATGCAAAATGTATGTTGGTTTGATGGCGCATCCCAAAATAATGGATCACTTTATGAAGTGGGTGGTGTCATTAGGAATGAGGAGAATACTATCTATAGGTGGACCTTAAATTTTGGGATGGGCTCAAATACTAGGACTGAATTACTTGGAGTATGGGAAAGCTTATCCTTAGCTCACAGACTTGGTATTGATTGGCTTCAAGTATTGGGGGATTCAAAGATAATGGTGGATTGGTTAAATCTTAAATGTAATATTCATGTTTCATCACTCTTGGGTTGGATGGGGAAGGTAAGGAACCTTATTACACTCTTTAGAGAGATCAAATTTGATCATATTCATAGGGAAGATAATTTGGAGGCATACACTCTCTCAAAAAAGGCCCTAGAGGTCCCGAAAGGAAGGATACACTTCAAGAAATGGTAGGATGGCTAGGAGGCCCCCCCACTTACTATGCGATTATATTTATAGTAGTGCATGTCCTTGGGATCTCTTTGGAAAACTATGCCTTTTGTTGAATATGTATTGATCTTTAAGTTATTTTGATACTAGTTTCTTTTTTGGAATTTCCAAAGTACCTCATATTTTGGAAAATTTTCAAAGGGATAGAGGAAATCAGTTGAATATCAATGTATTTTTTGACTTTCTGTAGTGAATTATAGTTAGTCTCTTGGAGATGGATGTTATCCATATCTGTAAGCCATTTCTGGGCATTGTATTTTGGACTTACGTACTCTCATTGAGAACAACATATATATTAATATATATTTGAGAAATTTTCCGTTGGAAAAAAAAAACTTGGAGTTGCATGGACTTTTTCAAAAAGTAACTTAATGAAAATGACTTGAACTCAAGACCTCTTATTTAATAAATGAGCTAATTCAAAATATATATATCAAATATTATGAAGGAGGACATTTTTTTTTACTCTTTTTTCTGAAAGTGCGTGATTATCCCAAAAAACCTTATTTTTGTCTACAAAAAAATTCAACACAAAAAACACGCGAAAAAAAAATCAAAACTTTACAACGATGGGATTAGATCTCAGTTAGCCTTCTTGGAAAATAATTTTTTTCTCTTTGTTTCTAATTTGTTGAGATCACATAAATAACAGAGAAAAGAACATGTGCATAAAAGAAAACACTTTACGCTATGTTTCTAATTTACCGAGACAATAAATAACACATGACAAAGAGCATACAGAGACCAAAAAGAGTAGTAACCTAGGAACATAAACAATAAAAACGAAATATTAACTCAAAAAAATATTTTTAAAAGGCATAATTAAACTTTATACCTCTGGATCTGAAAAAAGGTCGTATCTTGGGAAAATGGAAATCTTTTTGTGTGAAATGAAAACAATTTTAACTGAAAGTAGTGGTATAGATGCAATGGAACAACTTGCTCAACCCATAATACACCGAAATAGTAGTTCACATGGAAATATTTTGATGCAATGACATAGGTTCAATATCTCTATCAACAATGAGAGTGGGTCCTCAAATGGGCTCTGATACCATGTTCGACAAAACAAGGTATTTCCACATAGGAATAACACCTAAAAAAACCACTTACACAACTAGATCAAAGATCAATACACTAGTGTTTTACGTGGTTAAAACCCTCAAAGATGGAAATAGTCTGTGGCCTTAGCCAACGCGACCACTTAAGGAAATATATTAACACAAAAACAAATTGTACATAAGAGTTTCTCACAATTGACCCTACATGCTCTTTAAATAAAGATTATGGACCAATTGAGTGTTAATACATGGATCAATATAACCATTAGTATTGAGGAGAGTATGAATAATCATATATATTTGTGTCTAGAACATATTGTGACCATTGGATTACATAACTACAAATGCATACTAACGCTTATTAAAGAAACAAACTTTT
>SNQJ01S0203718.1:0-16638 GCA_010110895.2 Picea sitchensis
GAGAGCTTAAAGGCTCAAGGTCCCCTTTACAATACAAGTGCGCTTATTTATGAATGCCTTCATTAAAGAGCGGCGCAACAACTTCCAAAGCATTTCAAAATGTGTGCTGGCGCTGTCCAGCTGTCTTTTCTGCTCCACGCGCTGCCTCGCTTGATGAGTGAGCGATGCTCCTGCATCAATACATCTTCATTATTCATGACATGCAAACAATCTAATTATTTAATCAAAACATAGTCCATGGCACAAGGTAATCTAATCGCTTATTCGTTTACTCACTAACATTTTTAGTGGCGCGAGAAGTAAACTACCCACAATACCATCCATACATCACTTTTATGCCACGATACAATAAGTATCAATGATAATTTTTATTGTGTAAAGGTAAACTAGACACATGACCATACAAAACTGTAATTAAGAAGGCCCCTATTAAATTAATCTTCTCTCCATTTATGACAATAATAAAAATGAAATGGTTAGAATTGGTCAATAGAGAATCCATTTAACCCTAGAAATAATTGGATATTATCCTTTGAAGATCTTTTAAATTACAACTACATGCAATCCATTGTGGTGTGAGAAGTAAACTGCCCACAATACCATCCATACATCACTTTTATGCCACAATACAATAAGTATCAATGATAATTTTTATTGTGTAAAGGTAAACTACACACACATGACCATCCAAAACTATAATTAAGAATGCCCCTATTAAATTAATCTTCTCTCCATTTATAACAATTATGAAAATTAAAGGGTTATGATTGGTCAATAGAGAATCCATTTAACCCTAGAAATACTGGATATTATCCTTGAAGATCTTTTAAATTACAACTACATACAATCCATTGATTTACCTTGGACACAGTTAATGTTACTTGAGATTACACTTTTCCATTACACAAATAACACCAATTAATAAACATCTAAATCAAAATAACTACTCAACTTGTTCTTGTAAGGAAAAAATTAAAACCAGTTTAACTTAAGTCTCATAGAGTGAGCAACAAACCATCTAATTTAAAACAAGGGTAACCACCAAAAAGAGAAATCTGCCCCTCCATATTCATATTGAAGCATGCAATATGAAGCATGCTTCTAAAACATTATTTTTTTTTAAAACAACACAACAAAGGTAATTCTCTAGTGAAACCGACACTAGGGAGAAGCAAATACAATCCACACCTTTTTAAAACATAGGGGTAAATTATCCGCACCACCGCAATTTCATTATTGTAGAGAAATTTGAACGTAGGCGAAATATCATGCTAAAATGTAGAGAATCACTAGGTACTATGCAAGGTGGTTCTCCAATACATGAGGGTATTTTACCTACTAGTGTCCTCAGAAGAAAAGGAGAAAATCTAGTGGTTTCTCCCCCCAAATCACATGTTGTTTTACCCACAAAAACTCACGTAGAAAAGGGAAAACACTAGTGGTTTATCCCCCAACTCACAGGGTGTTTTAACCACAAAACTGTAGAAAATGGAAAATGCTAGTGGTTTCTCCCCCCCCCAACTCGCAGGTTGTTTTACCCACGAGATTCATAGAGGAAAAGGGAAATCCGTTGAGGGTTATCCCATGAACGAAACGCCAAAAATTCAAGGAAAACAAAATGTTGTCAAATTAGTTGAAAACACAGAGGTATTCTTCCATTCGAGGAAGGAGGAATCATAGACTAGTTTAAGAATATGTTGAGGAAGTGGAAATAAATAAAAAACATCAGAGATCACCCTCCCTAGGTAAATCAAAAGTCAAGGCTTTATAAAAAAATCATTGAGAAAGATGTAATAGAATGTGGGACATATGAAGCTAATAACCGTAGTGCTGTTGCTTTCGACTTGATCCCAAAAATTTCGTCACTCACATCTAAAGGGCAACCCAACTTCATTGACATATGTAAAGCGCCATAACAATATAAATAGCCAACATCCCAATAACAAAAAGGGAATACTTTAATGAACTAAATCAATCCATGCATCTTGTAAAGCATTCATCACCTTAAATTATAGTATATACCCCATTTCATGTGTATTTGTTTGTAAAGAATAATTTGACATTTACAATTTTTTATTTTGTTTGTATTAAATTGTTTTTGAATTGTGATAAATAATTTGATATTCTCTTGGAAATTGCTTAGTTGTTTTTGTGTTTGTAATAAATAATTTTGATATTTTCTTTGAATTTACTTGGTTGTTTTTAAGTGTAATAAATAATTCACCTACCAACAAATATGTTTGTAAGAAATAATTTGATACTCTATTTGAATTTACATTACGATGTGCTTCTGTAATAACAATTCACTCTTAACAAAATGTTAATGTAATAAATAATTTGATATTCTCTTGAATTTACTTGTTTTGAAGTGTAAGAAATAATTCAATTTACTACCAAAATGCGTGCATAAATAACTGATAACGTTGAACTTTACCATTGACCTGTTTGTAATAAATAATTCAATTTACTAACAAATGTTGTTTATAATTAATAGTTTGATATCTCTTGATTTTCTTAGTTGGTCTTTGAAGTGTAATAAATAATCACCTGAATAACAAATGTGTTTGTAACAATTCCCTCTCTAACAAATGTTTGTAATAAATAATTTGATATTCCCTTTGAATTTACTTATTGATGTGTTTGCATTACTAACAAATGCGTTGTTTGTAATAAATAATTTTGATATCCTCTGAACTCTATCACAGCGTACAACAATTCACTTATTTATAAATGTGTTTGTAATAATCTCTACACTCTTTGAATATACTTATTGATGTGTTTGTGATAAATAATTCACTTACCAACAAACACCATTTGTTGGTAATTAATAGTTTTGATATTCATTTGATTTTCTTAGTTGGTTTGAATTGTAAAATAATTCACTCTACTAAAAATATGTTTGTAATAAATAATAAACTTATTAACAAATGTGTTTGTAATAAATAATTTGATATCTTTTTGGAATTTATTCTATTGATATGTTTATATTTTTTCAAGTAAAAAAGATAGTACCTGCTATATTAAATTGACAGAGACATAGACAAAAAATATATAGAGATATTGTCGTCCTATGCCACCAAATATGTTGTCCTTTTACCGAAACATGTACTGGCACAAATATGTCTAGGAAGATAGGCTAAAACTGTTTTTCCATCTCGTTTGGTCTCTGAAGGAAACCAAGACAGATGGCCATAGTTTGAGTTAACGTTGAACAACAACATGATGAAAAACAAACTATCATAGGAAAACTTATATACCCGGTGACCTGTCGCAATTGTCTTTCTGACACGTGGATTTGGCTGGGATGGCAAATGGCTGTGCACACATTGGACATTTACTCTTTGTTGGAGCATTAGAGTATGCATCAAGGAGCAGGTCCAAGTGATGTCCCATGAGGAGGGCTCTGTGTTCTTGGTCTGCCATTTGGCCTCAGAGTTCAAACACTAGATCCGGGAGATGTCAGACGGAGGAGTGGACCAGTGAAATCTCATTGTTATCACCACCAAGGTTTCATTCCCCATTTCCATGTTCATCCTTTCTAGCTTCACCATGTTCATCCCAACAGAGGTACCCTATTTAGAGCCTCATCATCGCTCATTACCTTCTCAACATGCCGGGTGGGGATGTAGTCATTCGACCACGGTATTTCTTCTACATAACAAATAGGGAATTCTTCTGCAGGCTCTCCCTTCGGACCGCTTCCATCCTGTATTTCAGGCACCTTGGCTTGGGGTTCTAGGGTGGTCGCGAAATCCTCTGGGTAGGGTGTTTCTACGACATAGAAAATTGGAAACTCTTCCTCAGACCCTCCCTTTAGGCAGCTTCCATCTTGTGCAACATGCTCAATTGTAAGGGTGTACGTGCTCTGCTCTATTACATGCTTGACTATAGTGGCATGGAGTGCCAACCGGTCGGCTCTTGCTCTGTGCCGGAGGATGGAAGTCGCCATTGACAGAGTGTGCTCCAGGTTCTTCCTCCTTTTTCTCTGCTCTTTGTGGGTGTACCTGGATAAGCCTTGATGAGGCTTGCCTCACTTCCTTGTGATTGTGGAGGAGGGGTGAATGGAGATACAGAGAAAACTGCACCAGAGCTCTCAACCGGTGGGGAGGTCCAAAATGAGAATGAACCAGCTCTGTCCAGGTTTTCTTGCTTTCATATTTTCGTGGGACGACATCACATGGATCCTCCTTAACTCTACCATATTGAATGATGGCAGTGTTTTCTCTTTCACTTGAGGGAGAAGTCCCACGTCCTGTGAGAAGTCACTGTATCGGTCTCATACCATCGTAAATGTTGAAGGGGTGGGGAGCGGCCTACAACATTTAATTTTTTCCTTGATGCTAAGCCATGTGGTAAGGCATCGTCACAAGGGTCACCCCATCCGGGGTACTGATGTGTTTGTATTACTAACAAATTTTGTTTGTGTCAAATAATTTGACATTCTCTTTGAATTTCTACTTGTTTTTGAAGTGTAATAAATAATTCGCTTATTTATAAAATGTGTTTTGTAATAAATAATCTCATACTCTTTAAATTCACTTATTGATGTGTCTGTTTTGTGATAAATAATCCAATTTACTAACAAATGTTGTTTGTAATTAATAGTTTGATATTCTATTTGATTTTCTTAGTTGGTTTTGAAGTGTAAAAATAATTCACTTACTAAAAAATGTGTTTGTAATAAATAATTCTTTACTAACAATGTGTTTGTAATAAATAATTTGATATTATTTTGAATTTACTTATTGATGTGTTTGTATTTTTTTTTCTAGGTAAAAGAGATAGTACCTACTATATTAAATTGACAGAGAGACAAGAAACAAAATATACAAGATATTTTCGCCCCGTGCTACCAAATATGTTGTCGCTTTACCTAAAACCAAATATATAGAGTGGGGAGAACATATGTCTAGGGAAGACAGGCTAAAATTTTTCCATTTGTCTTGTCCAAGGAAACCGTGACGATGGCCATAGTTTGAGTTATATTGAAACAAACAACATGATGAAAACCAGACAGTTAAAGGAAAACTCAAATACCCTAGACCCTCTCTAATTTCCTTAGTGACATGCGACTGGTCGAGATGACAAACGAACAGACACATTGGACATTTCTGCTTTTCCGGAGAATTAGAGTACACATCAAGGAGAAGGTCCAAGCATTGTCCCATGAAGAGGGCTCTGTGCTCCTTGTTTTCCATGTGGCCTCATAGTTCGAACACAAGATCCGTGATACCCGCGACCCAGGGGAGTGGATCTAATAAAAATCACACACACCACTGAAGGTTTCATTCCATTTCCATGTTCATCCGCTTCTTAGCTCGTCTATTGTTCATCCTCACAGAGGGCACCGCTTAGAGCCTCATCATCGCTCATTACCTTCTCAGCATGGCAGGTGGGGATGTAGTCATCTGGCCATGGTATTTCTTTTACATAACAAATTGGGAATTCTTTTGCCGTCTCCCCTTCAGATCGCTTCCATCCTGTATTTCAGGCACCTTGGCTTGGGGTTCTAGGGTGGTCGCGAAATCCTCTGGGTAGGGTGTTTCTACGACATAGAAAATTGGAAACTCTTCCTTAGACCCTCCCTTCAAGCAGCTTCCATCTTGTGCAACATGATCAATTGTAAGGGTGTGCGTGCTACGCTCTATCACATGCTCAGCTATAGTGGCATGGAGTGCTAAGCGGTTGGCTCTTGCTCTCTGTCAGAGGATAGAAGTCGCCATCAATAGAGTGTGCTCAAGGTTCTATCTTCTCTTTCACTGCGCTTTGTGGGTGTACCAAACCGAGCCTCGACATGGCTTGCCTCGCTCCCTTGTCATTGTGGAGGAGGGGTGAATGGAGATACAGAGGAAACTACACTATAGCTCCCAACCGGTGAGGAGGTCCAAAATGAAAATGAACCAACTCTGTCTAGGAATCCTAACTTGCAAGTTTTCGTGTGACGGCGTTGCATGGCTCCTTCTTATCTCCGCTATATTGAATGTTGATGTGCTAGCGTCAATGCCAGGGAGAAGTCCCACCTCCAGAGTCACCAGAATGGCCTGCTACCATATTAATTGTTGAAGGGATGGGGAGCATCCTACAACATTTAAGTTGTGCCTTGATGCTAAGCCATGTAGTAACGCATTGCTGCGTGTCACCCCATCCTGGTATTGATGTGTTTTGTACATTAACAAATGTTGTTTGTAATAAATAATTGATATTCTCTTTGAATTCCATCGACTTGTTTTTGAAGTGTAATAAATAATTCACTCATTAATAAATGTTGTAATAAATATTCCATACCTCTTGAATTTAGAATTTATCTATTGATGTGTTTGTAATAAATAATCACTTACAAATGTTGTTTGTAACAAATAATTTGATATTCTTTTCCTAATTTACTTCTATTACTTATGTTTGTATTAAATTGTTTTTGAACTATAATAAATAATTCACTTATTAACAAATATTGATTGTAATAAATAATTTGATATTCTTTTTTTACTTACTTAGTTGTTTTTGAAAGTGTAATAAATAATTCACTTACTAACCAATGTGTTTGTAATAAACAAATCACTTATTAACAAATGTTATTTGTAATAAATAGTTTGATATCTCTCTTTGAATTTACTTATACTCTTTGAATTTTCTTATTGATGTGTTTGTAATAAATAATTGACTTACTAACAAATGTTGTTTGTAATAAATAATTTGATATTCCTTTGAATTTCACTTAGTTGTTTTTGTGTTTGCATTAAATTGTTTTTGAAGTATAATAAATAATTCACTTACAAACAAATATTGATTATAATGTGTTGTGTTTGCGAAAAATGATTTGATTTTTTGATGGAACTGGAAGTGTTCCATCTACACCCCCCAAGGCTACAATTTCAAAATTCAAGTCGATTCCAAGTGTCTGGTAGCATCCTCGAGGGTTCTACAAATGAACTCGAGCTATCCTTTTGATAGATGGAAGAATCCAGGACTGTAACGCAGAAGGGTTATCCATCGTTGCTCTATCCACTTCAAGAAGTTACCCTTGCAGAGATAAGGATATGTTAACCTACCCACCACTCTACGAGGAGAAAGATCTGCCAGATCCTCCAGATCCACATCCTCGCCCAAGAATCATCTTATCGCAGTTCCTTTATGTTTGGCTTCCAAGATTTTTCCCTTCTAAGTTTCGATGGTTGAGAGACAATGTGTGTAAATACCCTGCTTATTATTAAAAGTCTTTCCGGAACTCGACTCGGTAACTGGAGCAGATGTGCCCTTTAACTAACATATTCATTTGAAATTATATTATAATTTATATTATGTATTTGTATGTAATAAATTATTTGATATTTGCATTTTTTGAAGTGTAATAAATAACTCACTATCAAATTATTTATTACAAAAAAAAAAAAAAAAAAAAAAAAAAAAAAAAAAATTATATTAAAAATTTATATTATTATGTGCATTTTGTATGTACAATAATTTGATATTTGATTTTTTGAATTGGATAAATAACTCACTTACTAACAAATGTGTTTGTAATAAATAATTCACTTATTAACAAATGTTGTTTGTAATAAATATTTTGATATTCTTTTGGAATTTTTTACCTAGTTGTTTTTGGAATTGTAATAAATAATTTAATATTTATTTTTTAAGTAAAAAAGAGGTGGATCATATTTGTATTACTGCCAAAATGTACAAAGATGTTGTCCGTGGAGTCGTCCCACCAGATTAATCCAAAATGCAACAATTCATGTACTCTATGTTGTCCATAGCAACAAAATAGGAGTGCTATTTTTCCGCCCGTAGGAAACCAAGGCAAATGGCAACCCCTAGTCTGAAAATGAACCGTAGATCTTGAAAATAAAATAAAGTTTAAACTTTTAACAGTTGCAGAGCCATAGATCTAACCAAAACTATAATTATAACAAGAAACATTAACAAAAGAAGTTACCCGGTGGCTTCTGAGGTGGCCATGTCAGCATCACCTTCATGTGTTCCCACTCTAGCTGACAACACGAAAGGTTGCACGGATGTCGAGCATATTTTACCTGCCGGAGCATTGGAGTATGTGTCATATAACATATCAATGTGTTGGAAGATGGGGATGGCACTGTGGACTTGGTTGGCCACCTGGATCCTCAAGTCAAACATCAGATCTAGGTGCTCTGGGTGGAAGAATGGCGATTGAACATGCCACGATTTCTACATGGTGGATATGGGATGTGGCATGGGGACCATGCTGAATTCTTCCACACCTGGCCGTCTCCTTTGATTCACCACCGGTTTGGTGACCGCACCTGCCCGGCCGCGGTTCTCTGCCGCTCCACGGTCACTTCCACCGTGACCCTTCTTGTTCCCCTTAGCATTCTCACGTCAATGCCCGAGAAATGTTCATACAGGCGGGCCTCCTCGCGAGTCTAGTTTCTAGAATCTCCTCTCTTCAATGTAGTGCTGTGGAAACTCTTCATCTAGCTTTTTCCTTCCTCGCTATTGCAGCTTAGTCAGGCCCTCGGTGGCTATTGTTGGGAAAATACCCTACGGAATAGCAAACTACTTCACGACTCTTGCAGATTTTGACTGAATAGAAATTACTTTTTTTACCTACCACCCAAGACTTAAACACCTCTTTCATAGTAAATGCATGGACAAGAACCACTAACCTTATTATCATGCTCGGCGTAGATCCTTCGCTGTTCTTGATCATTTGCTTGGCGCCGCTCCTTCCACGATGACTTGAACTCAAGACAAACAACAACTAGGCATGCACGCTAGTTCTCTACTAAGGTTAGAAATCAATCATAAATTAGCCAAACCATAGACAATTCATACATTGGGATGGGAAAATTATTCTTTTATTAACAAAATGAATCAACTTACAATCAGCTAAGACCTAATTTCACCACTCCTTGAACCCCATCCTGAGCTCCTCTTCTTATATCCTTTAACTTCTTTGCGCTAAATCTCCTTTGGCATGAGGAAAGGCTAAAGGGTTGGGACAACGGATTATGTAAATGGGGCGAGTTTCTTCGCTATATTTTTTCTCTTCCAATGGTACTCTCTTTATAAAGCAGAAGGATTAGGGTTTTGGATGAACTCCTCACCATGCATGAGTGAGTTTCAGTTAACTCAACCATATCTTTTTGTTCCATCGACAACTTTCATTTTTTTCGTTCTTTTGTAGGTATACGTAGGCTATTTTGGGTTATCTAGCTTGTACACACGTGCAATAATGGGTTAAGGTGCACGGGCCTTGACACAAGAGGATTTTCAAAGAGTTGTTCAACAGATTTTACAAAGAAGGGATATGAGTTGGCCTGATGCTGCCGTAAGCATGTGTGGTAATTTAGGTTATAAATGTTGGAATCTATGGTGGTCTCTGTGAGGCGTTTCTTGGAGGTTTCTAATTATCAGGTATAGTAAAGAGGTGTTCTGGGGGAGCTTGAATTGGCTCTTCCGGAAAGACCTCCTCAACATATTCCATGGGAGGTGTCCTAGGTTTCATTGCTATGTGGACGAGCTACATTTGTACCATGGACAATGCTCTTTCAAACCTTAGTTGTCTCTTCCGGCGAGCATCAAAGGCATACCAGGCAGCGCCCCTGCAGGGCTTCCCTCTTTCTCTCATAAATAATTTACTTATTAACAAATGTGTTTGTAATAAATAATCTCATACTCTTTGAATCTACTTATTGATGTATTTGTACCGGCCGTTAAAAACAACAAAATGACGGACAACGTGACGGCAAGCTTTTTTTTTTTTAAAGCTATGTTGGAAAATTTTAAACATCATGATAAATAGTCGACATGACATCCCAAAAAATAAAAATGTTTTTGAAATTTTAAATTGCTAGAAATTTATTCTATTTTTAGTAAATTAATTTGAATTTTTCTTCCATTTATGGCAATTCCAAATTTTGAATTTGGTAATTAATTAATTATTTTGATCAAGGCACAGTATAGACCGATTTGACCCAACTAACTATTTGACTATGACATTCTGTATGGAAACATAATATTTTATGTTGATCAAGTAAGAGGACAATTGGAACAACCATGCTAAATTTAGCTCACCATGACTCCATGAGGGTGAACATGTTGAACACTCTAGGATGATTATTACAAGTGGAAAATCAAAGATTTGGCCATTACATCCCCTAAAAATTAGAGATTTAGAAAGCTATGAAAATTTCCAAGGATGGAAAAGACTCCGGGCAATGATAAATAGCATATGAGAGGAGGCAGAATGTCGCCAAGTATCCGAGGAAAAAGAGACTACTGTTTTCTGCTACTATGAAAACTAATGATTGAGTGTGAGGTGAGAGGAGTCTACGTAAGACTGAAAGACATTTCTAAGGACGAGTTCCAAGTTAGCCCTCATGGACTCATGGTTAGGGTGTGAATCAAGCAAGTGATTTGGCTGCCCAACTCTAAGGTTGGGAGGAACTTATTTGTTCCATTTTCCCTTCTCACATCTCTGTTCATATGTTTCTACTCCTTCTTATCTCCGAATGATTTTATATTTGATGCAATGTATTTGTTAAAACGGAACTGAAATGATTTCCATTTTCTGCTCGAATGATTTTATCTGATGCAATGTAATTGTTAAATCAAAACTGAAATAATTTCCATTCTCTAGTGAATGATTCAATCAAGGAGGTCATGCATCTTCTAATTATGATAGATAATAATGTATAGAAAAATCATTTCGAATTCATGAATCCTAAAGACTCACAGAGAACATATGGTAAATCTAATCTCGAAACCCCTTTTATGAACTTAATGATAGAATTGGCCTTTTATTTGTTATGATAATTGAAAGGATTATGCATGGTTAAATTCCGGAAGAAATCTCCTCTAAATTAAATTCACTACTATTTTCTTTCTTATTTGTTTTCTAAGTGAAATCAATGCTAAGATTGGCATATTGGAAGTGGAGGTTATGCTATAATGTCATTAATCTAACTGTATGAATAATGTCGAACAACATTCTTAGTTTTGTAAACTATGCTACATCTTCTTTTCATTAAACGAGCTATGTAGAGACAAATCTGTAGTTGAGGTAGGAAGATCACTATTATACTAGTTTCCTATAGTCCATTAACCTAACCCGTATAAAGGTATTTCGAACAAGAGTGTACAAAAACAAAAAATTATACTATATTATTTGCAATGATAGATATATTATATGAACTACTTTAACAATAAAGGAACCCGGATGCACCCTTTCTTATTACAAAAATTTCGCTCCGTTATCGTATAAATTCGCTATTCATATTTAGACTTTCCTGTTTTAATAACGATGTAGAAACAAAAGACTTCATAAAGAAAAAATTCATAGGTATACAATTACCGCAAGCATATAATAAATCATTAAATTTTGTAGTTATGCGAATAACCAAAGCAAGTGATTAAAAGTTATTTTATTTCCGAACATAGATACATGATGAGGTTGCAATACTTAAAATCTATCTAAATACCAGATCACATAGTCCAGGTTTTAAGTACATTGTTATGAATACGAGTTCCCAAAAGTATACTAGCTCGAAGGATATGACTAGTCAATTCTTAAAGAAGATTTGTATTGTGGTTTGGATTACTACTATAGTAAGATAAAGCGTCATAGTTGAAACCCCACAAGTAAATTGTGATGCTGATTTGAGTTTACTTACATATTGAATGCAAATGGAAAACTCTATAGGGTATGTATGTATATATATATATATATATATATATAAAGCTCTGAAAACAGAGGTGAATCGGCTCAACATTACAAAACGCCAATATTTAAAAACAAAATAATGCTTGTTTTCTCCAATCCCTAAATGCGAAAGCTGGGCCTAACACTTTGATTTCTGGTTTAGGGTTTGATGATTACAAAATGCCAAATACCAACACACAACAAATCTCGAATCACTTAAAATGTGAATGGAGTATGGGCCCAGTACTTCAAGGTTTCAAGGTTCGAGATTTCGGGTTTACAAACACCCAATGCTACAAACAACAATTCTCGAATCAAAAAAAAATAAATGGAGTGTGGGCCCAGTCCTCTTCAGGTTTCTGGGCTTACAAACTACCGATGCAAAACAAGACAACCAAAAATTTCGAATCGCGAAATCACGAGAAAGGTGTGGAACCCAGCCAATATGGGGTTTTGGCATTTGGTAATGCTTGATGCATGAACAACATACAACAATGATCACCAAACCATGAATTCCTGATTAGGTTGTGGGGGCACTTCGGGTTTTGGCATTTGCAAGAATAAGAGAACTCCATGCAACTTGAACCAATAAACTCTGAATGCCGAAAGGGACTATTGTGAGTCTCAAAACCCAAAACTAGGGGCAATGATGGTATTTGTGACCAGAAGGCTAAGGAAGGCACCATTGATAGTGAACCCTCACACCTTGAAGGGTCAAGACAACCACCGCTCCACCGGCCATAAGGCGATGAAATGATTAATCTTTAACAAGTACAAGAAGTGCAAATTGAATTCATATACCATCATGTGATCTCGAGTCAACTATAAACAAGATACCATTATAGCCGCTAATGAGTCCAGTATTTTTCCTCTTTCAAAATCCTTTCGAGGAAGAAGCCAATATGGCACTAGTATATTAAAACAATAAATAAATCAAGTATGCTATTACAAGTAGGCATAAGGGAAACCTTGTAATTATTTTAAAAATAGTATTACATATCTCGATCGAAATTGAAACAAATGAACATCCCATAATGCTTGTTTTTCAACAATAGAATTTTCCATCACAAAACAAGTTACCCTTAATCAACGGTACCAAAATCATGAATTAATCTCCATTTCGAGTTTCAGATATTCAGAGTTGGAGGTGTCAAGGACACTTGAGACAAGAATGATGAAGTTGTGAAATGCGAAAGATCAGAGTATGTCAATGACACTGAAATACCGAAGGGACTATTGTGAGTCTCAAACACTTGAAGGCAAAACTCTAAAATCCTCACAATTGTCCATCCCAGTGGATTATGTGAACCCGATCACTTTAGAGATTTTGTGATCATGAATTTATAATGTTGGAGTCACAAGGATGATTCGTATAGAAAACATCGAAATCTCCACACCAAGTTTCATTAAGAAAAAGAAGGGATCGATTATGAAGTTTTGTGGACTGTTGATCCGCTCCATTTCGAGGATTGCAACTTGCAAAATGCCGAAATGTGAAAGACATTTTGATTAGGGATCAAGTCATAGCCAAGATAAGGACAAGCGAGACTCCAAGATATTTAATCCAACGGTGCAGGTGGATTTGATTATGATAGGAGGATTATGAAATATTCATACTCGGAGTTTAACCGAAAGGCCTTACCTAACCATTATCCTGTATCTGGATATTTAAAAAGAAAACTATAGGGTCTGCTTATATTTAAACTTTTCACAGAGGAGTATAGACTAATACTCTACTTTCACCTAAGTCCATTTGGTCATTTTCATCGTGAGATTATGTGTATGGACTAACGATGAGGCCTAGGCAATCAACCCCCAAAGTAGTTTGTGTTGTTAAGACTGTGGTAGTGTTATGGGTACAAACAGATAGAAAAGTAATTATAATTACGAGAATTGAAATAAACATTGAATGAGGAGTAAACACTTATCATCGATCAGAAAACTTTAAGTTGAATGATAATATGTAATAACCTAATATAACAAAGCCTAATGTTTTTTTTGTAAATTTAAAATTAAGATTATTTCGATGTATAAGCAATAAGCAATTTCACTCAAGATATAAGCAACATATAAATTTAAATTTATGAACAACAATCTAATAAATTACATAAAACCCCCATAACCCAGCAAATTCCATGAATATAGATACCTCTGACTGATGTTATTATCCCAATATCTCGTCACCTCCTCTCTGTTGCTTTGCCCAAAACTCTGCCTCGATGTTTTGACCAAACCCTACCCAAAACCAACTAACCACCCAACCAACTAGGTATCCTTTCCAAATTCCCTAGCTCTATGATTCCGTGAGGATTCCTGGCCCCCGAGCCCAAAACTCCCAAAAACAAGTGCCCCCTCAACCAGTTCACCCAACTCCAAACCAGAAAATATCCCTCAGAAAATGCAGTCCTTTCCTCCAATAATGTTCCTCTCCCAAATTTTCATAATCAATTCTCAAGGCCTTTGCCCACCATATCCCCTTTCACCGACTCCTACCCTCCTTAATGCCACCCACCTTATCCTCCATTTATTACCCTATCCTTCCATTTATCACCTTATCCTTCCACCTCTAATGCTTCATTCCTCTTGCATATGTATAATAAATAAATAAAATTATTAAGCTCTTAATTCATTTCCAAACTTTTAATGAGTTAATTAATTAATTAATTAATTAATCAATAGATATGCATCAATTAATAATTAATTAATTAATTAATATTATTAATAAATAATCATTGTTTAACTAAAATATATTAGGTGTATGGTTAATTAAATAATTAACTATTTTTGATAAACCCTATGCAACTATTTAACTAGGGCTGTTACATACACCACCTCTTCTCGTGAAACTTCATCCTGGGTTAAGGTGTCTTATGGTACAAGGGAAAGAAACATGGTTCACACATTCATAACAAATAATCGCCATTATTAGTAACTAAGCCAAGAAACTCATTCATACTAGTGTACATTACACAATGCATGTGTAGTTAGTACATACAAGTCTCGTTCATGTATTAATATCAATAGCTATCATCTCTATAGTAATTTCTATATGCATCCAATCTCCTTCATCAAAGACTGCTCATTTGATAAAAGGAAAATAACCAATCAAATGTTTGAGAATTCCTTTAATTACTATTATCTGGCTCAACAATGTTATTTAGACAATTGTAATTTAATTACATAATTATGAATATTCATATATATATATATATATATATATATATATTCTTTTCGTGAAAGAAAACAATAAATTCCACCATAAGACAAATCTCCATACACTCTCAACTATTTCTACTCATCCTTCCTCCTAACTTACTTCCATATTCATTCCAATCCTTCCTTCTCCTAGACTATCTTGGGATACAACTATATTGACCTAACTCCAAATAGAACCTCAGAAACGTATGTCACTATCTCTAATTGCTTCCCCAAATAGCAACCGATAGTCCCCATGACTTCAAAGTTTCTCAGAGATACACGGTGGAATGCCTCCCATTCATAACTAGGTCCACACCACAATGGAATATACAAAGGGCACCGTTGTTGCTAGGATTTTTCATCGCTTATTCAGCTTTTAAGTGCCTCATCACCCGAATCAGACTGTCCACATATCATAGCAATGCATCCAAACCAATATAATTTCATACATACAAAAGATTCATACCATAATGTTTCTCGCTATGGTCATGACATCCACTTTCATCATCATTATCCCTTTGGCCATTTCATAGCCCATGTAACCTCTTGATTAGTCTATAACACAAACTCATACATTTCTATGCATTATCATCATGTAATTTCCTACAACCATCATTTCAATTCAGTAATCGTGCACCAACAACTTAATGTAATGTAATTCTCCCATTTCGTACAACAACAACCTATTATAACAAGTGCGATTTGTTTTGTGTAAAGTCTGTACAAGGGTAATAAATACATTCTACTCAACATTGCAACACAACGACAAACATGATGCATGCAACTGCGACCACAACATAATGACCTAAGACACACATCAAGCATCCGTAAGAAAGAACGACAATCAACCAACGATAATAAGACTGACAACCTGCCTGTCCTACTCTGCAATGGTTAGGACCTCCAAGACACATAAGCAATGCTCAAGCCTAGGTTCCCATCAATTTTAACCATTTAAGGTCTCAGGGCTGTTGACTATTCTAAGGAACAAGGAGGTGTCTACATCCCACTGATCCAACATAAACCACAATCCCAACTTTGATCATCATTCTTACCTAATCATCAATTATTCAAGGCATAAAAGATATTCTATTGTACTTATCATTTTTTCGAGCAACAATGAGTGTAAATGAGTAAAAGACATCGCATAATGAATCATAAATCAAGAGTGTAAATACGATTTTAATCTCAAGCAGCTTAACTATACATCTTTTTTTTAAGGAATGTCTTCTAGGAGCATGTAAAGAGAAGCTATAATTACATATTTATTATGAGAACTCATAAGTACTCAATCTTCTTAAGTAATACAAAACTTTAACAACACTTTTACATTAGGTATCCATTATATGAAACTAATAACATCATTGATGAAATAAATAATAAGAAGTCACATGCGGGTGCAGATATGAGAATTATGTACAGTAATGTGAGATATTATATGCTACCAATCATTACAACTAATTAGTCGATTACTGAGATCTCCATTTTAAAAACTTCAATTAAGACCCTTATGGGCTAGTTATTAATGAAATTTAATTCATACAATCCTCAAGATTCAATCACATGACCTCTTCCATATTTCTTGACCTTTAAGTAAGTACTTAATCAAGAAGGATTCATCCAATAAAAGCACACCTATTATTGTTGACCTGAATCCTAAGATTACTAAATCTCAACTCTTGGAAAACTTTCATCAAGGTTGCTTAACAAGGAGAACATGATTAATTCCAACTACTAAGAGTGCATCTTATGGTGGT
>SNQJ01S0203719.1:0-16638 GCA_010110895.2 Picea sitchensis
TCTTCCGATGATCACCTAGCAACGAGCCAGTCGAGTGGAAGAATTTACAAGATTGTGGAACGAGGACATTGAAGATTATATCCAGAAAGAATCCATGCACACGAACCATTACACAATGCACATGTTGGAATAACGATCCGTACAGAATACGAGAGTTGAAATACTCATGGTGCATGTTCCTTTGTTTGCTAGCGGAGTTGTTGAACAAGTGCAAGAGGAAGAGTGTAGTTGAGAAGCGAGTGATTGAAGGAAATACCTCAACTAAATGTGAACAAGTATTGTGGTATTTGTGAAACAAAAGACCACGATTTGAAAGAACATGCTTACAACTTAAAAGAGAAAGGATAAAGAATTAAATTCAACGCAAGAAGCCAAATGACCACCGAGGGAACAAGTGGGGGGTTGAGGAACGCCTATCGAGTAGCAACAAGAAAAGAGCCAAATTCATTGAAGACCATTTGTGGAATGTAGTGAATGTTATAAATGGGGCAGTTTTCACGAGTCGAGTGGGAAACGGAAAAATAAAGGTAGTTAAGACATATTCTGCGTATGAGGCCACTAGGGCGGGAATTACAAAGTGTTGTGCATGTGGAGCCTACCAAACATATGTGAGGACATAGGAAGGACCATGAGAATCCCGAGCCACCAAGGGGAAAGAGATGCGAGATAAACGGGAGGAGGCAACACTCCAAGATCTTGACTGAAACGTGTTGTATCACATCTCATAAATATGGATCGAGTAACGACGCATCACAGTGAAAATTTGGTCAGGTCATTAGAGTTTATTCCTAAGAGCCCTAACTCTGCCCAATGTTATGTTGTCCAACTCTACTCCATGGAAAGACGGGGACAATGATTTGAAAGCACGTCATTACAATCGAAATTTGATAACTTCTTGGAGCGTCTCCTATTCCTAAAGAATGCAACAAATGTAATATATTTTTATTGAAGAGTTGTAAAAACACTGGATGCTTCAATCCTTAGCTCAACGTTGCAATGAAGTGGCGTATACTTATGAAAGTAGAATTAATTTGAGAGAGGGAGTGAAGCAACGGTTGTGTTATTACATATGGAAATTGTGTTAGAAAGTGGAGGCGGGTCTCGAAGTACAATGGACATGGGGTAAAAAGTTGAGGGAGACGGTTTTAATAGTAAATTAACATATGGTAAATAAATGAGTGAGGGAGATTTACATAAAAAAAAATGAGCGAGGGGAAGAGAATGAAGTTATTTATAGAATAAAAGAAGAGATGCGTAGAAATTATTTATTTGAATGGATAGATTTCCATTTGAATTTAAATAACGTGTGGAATTATTAATTGGAGTGGGCAGAAGAATAAACGGTTCATGGAAGGCAGAAGAGTGAAGTGAAGAATAAGAATGGAATAAGAGAATGCAATTGAATCCCACATGCGTTGAGGAAACAGATGAGGAAGCGATATATATAAGAAGGGCCGTAGACATTGATGTACCACGACCTTACTTGAACAGGATCTGTTCTATAGGTTGTACATCTTAGTCTAGCTCGGGCCAGAGCGCGAATACTGTGATGGTTGGGGGTGGCTTCCCACTTCCACCCGTCTCTCGATGAACGTCCCGTCTGTGACATTTCCAGTTCCACACGGTGAAGGCCTGAGAGCGTTCTGACGGATCCATCCTTTTATCATCTATCACACACAAAATTCCGCGCACCGCCAATCCATTCATTTTATTAATGGAAATTCCTTTTATTAATTATTTGCAATCTCTCTCTCGCGCACAGTTCAGTTCCTTTTATTAATTATTAGCAATCTCTTTCGCACACACTTCTGTTTCTTTTATTAATTATTTGCAATCTCTCTCGCGCACACTTAATCCATTCATTTTTATTAATGGTTTATTAATTATTTTCAATCTCTCTGGCCTTACAGTTCAGTTCATATTAATTATTATTTGCAATGGCTCACCGCACACACTTCAGTTTCACTCAATCCATTCATTTTATTAATGGTTTATTAATTATTGCAATCTCTCTGTTAATTCATTTTATTAATGGTTTATTAATTATTTTGCCTCATATACATTAATTCATTTTTTATTGGTTTATTAATTATTTGCACTCTCTCTGTTAATTCATTTTGTGTGTTTTATTAATTATTTGCACTCTCTGTTAATTTAGAACTTTATTAATGGTTTAATTATTTGCACTCTCTGTTAATTCATTTTTATTAATGGCACACGGGGAGACCAATCTACGATTCGATTCTCAACGGCAAGCGTATTTTGTGATAGCGTTTCATTTCAATTCTCCAACGACGTGCAATTTATTTTAGGAATGATAGAGATTACGTTTCCGGATCTCAGCAGGCGGCATAGCACATCACATCTGGCCCGGAGTTATTTTCAAATCTCAACATAGCGATTTTTATTTTGATTTAATCGCTGGACAATTCTCAACAGCCAACATTAATTCTTTATTTTAATTAGCTGTCCGGCAGTCAAAACACGGATGATTCTCAACAACCAACATTAATTATTTATTTTAATTAAGCGCCTAGTCAAACACATTTCAATTCTCAACAACCAACATTAATTTTTATTTTAATTAATTGCCCGGCAATCACACACAACAACAAGAAGCCCTTTCAATCATGTCTATTGTTGTTACTCTTACTGTCTTTAGCACCAGTGGACTGCCACCAGTTCCTACTCATGCCCCGCATATCCATATGACTTTTCATCCCTCTCCTGGCTTCTTACTGAAATACGTTGCTTTTTGGTTATTGGCTATTCTATTGATGTTGAATCATCTTAACTCTAGATCTATTGAGAACCCAAAGATTTAAAAAGAAGTTGAAATGCAAACCTCTTGGTGCTCAAAACATCCAGGATCTGCGCTGGTTGGCGATATTACGAGATACGTTCTTAAATTTTCTCCATTTTAATTTTGATTCATAACCTCGAGGTTACATCATCTATATGTTGAAGTTTGTTGGTTTTAAGATAAATTATATTGGGCCAAATTATGCCACATCTCACGTCGAAGTCGGGCACAGACCCGACACATCTCCCTCGAACCGAGTCGAGCTGTAGAATGCACATCGCTCCTCTCCGCGCAACCAGGGATGAAGCACGGGAATTTGTATGATTCCTCAAAGTCTTGCAAAGCTAACATAAGACTTTTGAGCAGCGTCATGGCCGAGATATCCGGGCCCTTGTTGGCGCAGCGGGGCTTCGAATTCCGGTGTTTATCCATGAAATTATCTGATTACCGTATTTTGTTTATCCCATGAAACAAAGATGTATGATGAGCATTCCGGTTCTTGGATAAATTCTCGATTGATAAGGCAGGATTATTTTTCGATATTATGGTTGCGCGATTACCCACTAAAGTTATTAAAGACAAATCGGTTCATTTTGTCCGGTTTAGTAAGTGTACAACATTTATCCATAAATTGATCTTCGAGAAAGCGGATATCTATAAACACGGAAGTCTATTCGAGAAATATGACTAAAGCACATCCGCCGGACACGTGCTTGAAGACCCACTGTCATGATGGTCAATGGGGCTTTGAAGAAATAATAACTTGATTTCCAAATTGTGGCGCTATCTCCATGGAATGAGCAGGTGGCAAAGGGCTTTAAGTCGTTGGGATCCTTGGAGTCGGCGAACCAAAAGCTTTGGATTCGACCTCCGCGGTTTTCAGAGTGTGGCTTGCTTATGCGTGCACGTGAAAGTTATCCGAGAGTCCACCGTGTCGAAGTTACACAGTTTTTAAGTGTATGGCATTTCAATGGGAACCCTAGTTCGTTCTCCGTAATGTTTTTCATTTGTATACTCTTCAATACAAAACGGCTGATGGCGAAAAATAGGACTTGGAAGTACCCTTGGTATTCTACAAAAATTCACAACTGCCGATAACGAGATTTTGACAATCTCGACTGCGTATATACCATTTCACTATATCCTTGTGAAAGGTAGGAAACATCATCGAGGGATTATGAATGTTCGCGATATTCTTGGGAACCAAATGATAGAGATGGGAACCCGCGTTGACTAATGGACATAGGTAATTTTTTGGCTTTGTGCGCTTTCATCTATGAGTGAGTCTTGATTTGGTAGTGATCTGGTTCGTACCTACAAATTTATTTTGTTTATCTTTATGTTGCCGCTTTTCTGGTCTTTTATTTATTTTTCCATGAAGACTATCTAGAAACTGAACTTTCTGGGATTTCATAGCGACCCTCATATGAACTCGCCATAGAAAAAAACGACTCGATTCTTTCCTCCTTTGGGAGATACGCAATCCCTTGTTCCCTCGGCAAAATTTGTCAAGCGTTGGGAATAATAACTTGATACCAAATCTTGTCTTTGTAACTCCATGGAGCAGAGTTGGACAATGCAAATTTCAAGCCTTTAGAAACAAAAATGTGGGCCAAGAAGAAACTCAGATTGGCCTCATGTTCTGGCAACGACACAACTTGCAAATTTCCCCTTGAATGTCGTCTGGCACAGGTTGCATTAATTTGGTCTAGTTTCATAAATACACACCGTTGTGCTGCCAATATGAGATGGATTGCAATGCTCAAGCCGCTTTCAATATAGCCACTCCATTGAAAAGATCACCGAAAGCTCCGTGTCATAGTCTAGGATGTAAGCCAAGCCCTCGTTTGCTGGGAAAAGCTGCCAAACTTTTAAATGCTTATACATGAAGTTAGCACGATCGTAAAGCACTTTGTTGTATCCTTTTCAAGAGTAGATGGAAAACAAAATTCAACCCGGCGACGGTCCCTAGGGAATCAACCGCAGCGGAGAATAAAAACTTGGACTAAAGCACTTCATTGTTGAGAAAAGATAATGGCAAATTTACCCATGACTTTGTCAAGACTCAACCTCGTTCAGTCCAATGCAATTTCATAAGTATACATTGTTTGTTTAGTGAATTTAGTTGGGCATGACAATTACGGAATTTGTACGAGTCCTCAAAACAAACATGTTCGTTTTGAGGACTCGTACAAATTCCCCACATTTAGGAGATGCTCCATGCCCTAGTTTCCGTAAACAACCAAATACATTTACAAACTTCCGTGCATTGGTCCAAAGTTGAGGCATAATTTTGTGGAGTGTAGCTAGATGTCAGGTCGGGGATCCCGAGGTGTGAGCGGATCGTAGGAATTGCGGTTCGAGAGCAATGCAATCGGACCTTCAACCTCCAGTGTTTTAGCGAAAATTTATGTTAATTTGGCCTTGTTTCACATCTGTATGCCATTTACCTCGATGTTGAGACAAGGTACAAATCTTTGGGATTCAAGGTACTACTCTTCATAAATTAATCAAGAAAATTTTCTTTGCGGTCTTAGTTAAGGAGTCACCGACCCTTGCACGTTAGGCCACGTACCCCAGGAGGAAGAGATAACTAGTTTGGGCTAGCTGCAAGTCTTGGAGTGATTTTCATGGCATAATACCTCCAGCCGGCGGATACATGCGTAATAGCGAGTTAGTGGTTAGTGGTTTTTTCCTTCGGTAGCGTCACACATGTAAGAAATGAATGGCCCGTGATTAGTGGTTTTGCCTTCAAAGTGGCCTCACACATGTAAATGGGTGTCGTGCCACGATGTGTTGGGAAGAATTGCGAAGTTTAAGGAGCACTTTCCAAAAGAAACTGATTTAAAGCGTTAGGAACTCTAAAATGCCCGTCGTTTGTGGTACCTTCGAGAAATTCATTTTCAGCCATCAACATAATCTCGTTAAAGAGATGGAATCTGGAGATGGAGAGGATTTTGGGTGCAGTTAGAGTCACCGACGACCAATCCGTGGATGGACATAGAACACAAGATGGCATCACCGTCAACAAACAAAGAACTTCATCTGCACTTTTACGAGTGAAATCTCTTAACCTGAAATGACATCTGATTTGAATAGTTCAATACTACGTTGGCTGATATCCGGAATTGCATTTTGGTATCCTCACTAAATCGTCCGCAGCGAGAAAAAGAGCTTAAATCTCTGGCGCCAAATTGGAAAACCCCATTTTGCTTGCAGTCTTGAGAATATTTAAGACACGATGATGAAAACAACATGGTTCCAAAGTGATTCGGTGTATCTCAATTAGTGGAGATATACAAGAGTATCTAGGGCTTGGTTAGGGTCCTAGGGGGTGATATTATGACGATGAGACGTAGCAGCAGGGTGAAAGGTGGATCATGTATTACGTTGTACATTTATGTGTGCCTCCTATATCACACTGCAACGCATTAAAGGAAGCTTCACATTCCCAGAGTCTGGGAATGCAGAGGATAGGTTGGTCAACTACGAAGATAGTAGGTAACTAAATTGGGTTAAAGAAAATTAACGAAGACAACGAATAATTTTCAAATCAAATCCACTTGAATTTGGAGGAGATTGAAGCATTGTTTCAACAATGGTCATGGTGTATACCATCTCCTATAAAGTCCAGGTTGGGGAAACAATGTCAACCTAAGAGAATCTTCGAATCCCAAGGGAAAGAGCGTGTATCTGGTAACATTCTAGCTTCTCTCTCTCTCTATTTTTACTTGGTGTGCAAGTCCTTGAATTTCTTTGACACTGATAAAATCGCTATTTGCATTCCTTTTGGTTATAATTAAATCTTCTCGTCGCAGCAAAAACGTAGACAACGCGTTCATTTGAAGGCAATGGAGAAATCTAAATACAACCTGGGACATCCTGCATTGGAGTATCACGTGCTTTCAATCACTTGGTTGAAAATCATTTTTACCATGATGTTAGCAATACTAATTTGGCAGCATGGATAATTGGAAGTGTAAAACAATAGGAGTTTCAAATGGAACAAAGCCTTGTGGATAACGATTGAGAAAGCTAGTTCGAAATTGTCCGAGAAAAGACATAAAGCGGAAACAATTGTTTTTTGAAGTTGTGGATTGATCGAATATGATATTTCGCGACGAAATGAAGATACAGTTATTATCAAAGATGCTTAACAAAGGAATGCTTGGATATCATTAAAACCGCTTTCTATTCAATGAAATAAGCGGCCCCGTAAAATCACGGTGAAACAAACACTAGAATGGTGGCGGCTTATCTCTGAGAAAGAATGTGACGGTTAAAACCATTATAGAAGATCGATACAATGGGGCTCAGACCATTTTACAATAAGCGGGAATGTCAAAACCCTAGACGTAATAAAAAAACCTAACCCTAGAGATGAAGCGTCAAACGTCATCACGGGCTCTGTTTGTGTAAGTTAGTACATCAACTTGCGGAGGTCGTAACTTTGCATCACGATCTCCGTTTAGGCCTACTTGATAGCCCGTTGGAAAGGTATATCCGAGGACTACACATTTTCGTTGCTATCTATCATCCCGAGTCATTCAGGCCGTGGCGAGCCCTAAAAACGTTATTCAGGGCCTCAGCCCTCTCACCAAGTCGGGGACCGAAAACTAGGAAAAAGCGCCGAAATGAACTTTGTTGGAATGGGTGGGAGGCCGCAGAGCATCCATCACGGATCGCGGATAGTGTTAGTCACGGAAATTATACTTTGCGGGGAAATTGATATTAAGGCGGTCTGTCGACATAAACACATAGCCATAATAGGAATACCATCCAGGAAGTGGGTTTTGCTCAACAAAGAATATCTAGGTTACGACTAAACATACATATACTTGCAATCTATTTTCAAGATTGTAAATGTGAAGGTGCCTGTTGTCTAATCAAAGACAACAATTATAACAATTGCGCACATAATTTGTTTGGAAGTGTTGTCAACAAGAATGTGTTTTCAAAAGTAGGGATTGCAGCTAAACTCACTTAGGGAATTAAGCTTGGTGGTGTTACGTTTTTTAGTATTGTGGTTTGAATGGGATGGTCTAGGAATCCAAACCTTCATTTTAAACTCTCGAAAACCTTGGCTTTTGTGAGCCGTGGTGATCGCTTCAAACTATCGGTATTGTATACTTGTATTGGGTTTTGAGTGGATTGATTTAGTGAGCTCAACCCGGGTTCCACTTTACAAACTTTGGGTGGTTTTGGTGCTTTGTGTTTTTTTGGCGACATCAACACATGTCATTAGAGATCGAGATATGGCGATAATGTTTTGACCTGTGGATGGGCATAGAACACAAGATGGCATCACATCTTGCAGCAATTTCATTTCTTCTTTCTGGAGAAATGTTTGAAGGCATTGAAATCTCATCAAATTGGAAAACTCGAATAACTACATCGCATTGCACTATATAGACATCTTGGAGCACAAAATAGAGACATTTGTTACCTCTCACTGAATATGTTATGGAAAACAAGACTTAGAGTTATGCCACGCATTGGAAAACCCCCATTTTACGCAACAAGCGTGAGAAAAGCTTAATGCCAGTTGATGACAACAATTTGATTCCAAAGTTTGTGATCTTGATAGTGGAGATATACAATATGTATATCACGACTTAGTTAGGGTCCTAGTGATCCGTAGTCTAAAGTGGATATTCCAGCAGGTGATTAAATCGCAACATGCGATAGATAAAACTCAAATCTACACTATGAATGTTGAATTCCTTTAGATTAAAAATATATAGTTATTGATTTTCAGCATAGTGGAAATGGATAAAATGGAAAAATATAGAGCGATGAAATAAAATCACACACCATCCACAAAACAACCCGAGTTTCTCTAGGAAACCCATACGGGAGAAAACCAAACTAGAAGGTAAGGTTGATCTGGTCTCCTTTGTTTGGTATGGAAATAATACAAGAATTACAAGGGAGAAGGCACTCTCTATGGAGTTACACGAGGATTTTGTGGCATGTTAGGATGCTATATAAAATTAAGCCCCTCTGTTAAGCTCTCTAATTTCCAACTCCTAAGTTGTTCTTCTATGCTATGGAACAAAATGAAATAGTATCAGAATCGAACCCCTTCTCCTCCAATGACCGTTATTCCCAACATAGCGATAGCCATCCGGGGTAGGGTTTTGAGTTCATCAAGCCTAATTTGTGATAAGGTTTAGGAACTTCTAGAATATTCTTGAAATTCATCATGTGTCTAGCCCCATATCTGCATTAGTGGCGAGGGTTGATGTGGCATCCTCTCGTACCATGGTGGTCAACACGACGAGGTCAACTGCGAGAGGCATAGCATATAGAAGGCCTTTGATTGGGGATATTCTCGCACCGTTGGAAAGGTAGCGGTGTGTAGAACACTTTTAGGACCTTCTTGTTGTTTTTCATGCGAGTTTTGATTCCTCAAACGACCTAGAAGATTTTGAACCCCAATTTTCCAAAATGGAAACTACCATTAAAATGACCATAAGATTATTCCTCAAATTTTTCCACTTTGAAGGCATCGAGATAGATGAAAAATAATGTAATGATCAAATATGGATCACCTAGGGGTGATATTATGGTGATGAGAGACACCGTATTGGGGCGAAAGCGGATCATGTACTACATTGTGAATTTATATATGCGCTTCCTATTTCAAGACAACGTGCTACATCTTAATCTGCTTTATACCTAATGCACCTTCTATTTTATATGTCACCTAGTCTCACCTACTCTTCATATATACTTCCACCTACATGTTTTCTTCATTCATCTCTCTCTCTCTCTCTTTGTATGCATACGTGCATGTATTTTCTCGAATATAGAGCACATACAATGTTGAATATTCTCTCCTCATATTTTACTTCTTATGTTTATTTTATCTTCATTGTCACATCCCTGAATGCATAATTGGTATGATAACCTGCGATTAGGGATGTTAGAGAGATATGCAATCTCGGTGTCATTGTAGTCCTCCCTACCCACAGTTTACTAAAACTCTTGTCGTCCACCAAATCTACACAATGCTCACGTGAGCCATAGCTTAACGATGCTTCCTCCTACTATTTTTGAGGTTGCTAGTGCAATGACGTCCTATCGCGTGAGCCTCCATCATTTTGTTGTGTTTTTCTCATTGGGTTTTTTCAATATTGTTCATTCAAGCGTGGAATAACCCGATTCTTTGGCCTACTTTCATGCGATATTTCCATTTAAAGAAGAATCCAACCGCATTTTTTGGTAATTTTTGTGCCCAGTGATTTTTTATCATATTTTGCTGAATGACAATGGTCTGTTTTCATGGTAGTGTCTGCTTGAAAAGTTCCAAAATGGTGGAATTGAGTTGGCAGTGATGGCCTTTTCAGCAAAATTGATAGGCAAAACAAAATTCTAGAGTATTTACGAATTTTTTACCGGACTAAGCTATGGAAAAAAGTATCAATCGATGCGATTTCGATGTGGGAGAGCATTGAATCTTTACTAAAGTCCAACACCATCTAACTTATAACTGACCTTTTGCAAGAGAAACAATTCTTCATGGACAGTTTGTATGCAATTCAATTTGCAAGTTCACACACATAAGTTGCTTTTAGGGGTAAAGATGTTGTTTTCCATCAAAAGTCTTATTGTGATAAGAAGGGGATTGATACATGTATATCCTTGATGTAAAATTATAAAGTAAAAGATTGGCATGTTATCATTATATAACTAAGTGGCTGACGAGGCTCATATTTGTGTTTACAAAATTGGAATTGCTCGAGCTCTCCTGTTACATGGAATGCACATGAAATTAGTCATTCTTGATAGTCCACTTTTAGTTCATCACCCGAGAGTTCAAGTGACATGATCACAATGTGTGTGTGTGTGTGTGTGTCTATATATATATATATATATATATATATATATATATATATAAAAAGGACACTTCATCTCTGGTGATTCTATATATGGTCGAGGACTCGTGCATGCACAAGTAGTGGCTCTGCACATGTATTTGAAATCTTTTCTCGTTTATTTCGTGATGCTCGAAATATTATAATGGGAAAATATTATTTGTTATCGGCGTGTCCACACATGATCAATTTGTGTGATGTATCGTGCAACATATAGCGTTATTTCCATGTATTGTATGTAGAAAATTGAGCACTTTGATAGCCTCTTTCGCAATTCCTTGTGAAGTTCAAGTGATGTGATACTCTAGGTGCACTTGTTGTAATGCGAATTAGTTCACTTCACGCTTCATGTTTTTCTTTTCTATATTTGATTATGGCCCATCCATGTGCAAGTGGTGGGGCTTGACTGCGCACATGTGCTTAGAAATATTTTCCTTAGTTGAATGTTTTTCATGATGCTCAAAACATGGTAACATGGGAAAATCTCTTAAATTTTTGTGTTTGTGTAATCATGGGTTTGTGTGATGTCACATGCACTATCTAGCATTATTACGATGGTCATCCACATTCAACATGCAATGCCATCGCCGTGGTGATTCACATGAAACATGTGGTACCCTTATCGATGCAAAGTGGACATGGAATGGATGGGGGCGATACAATAATTATTTCACGAGTGGTTTTCATCGTTTAAAATTGAAAGGAGAAGGAAAAGGAAGAGAGAAAGAGAGCAAAGCGTATTTGTATCTCACCTTCTCTATTTGATGGGAATTTGTCTTCCGATGATCACCTAGCAACGAGCCAGTAGAGTGGAAGAATTTACAAGATTGTGGAGCGAGGACATTGAAGAAGATTATATCGAAGAAAGAATCCATGCACACGAACCATTACACAATGCACATGTTGGAATAACGATCCGTACGGAATATGAGAGTTGAAATACTCATGGTGCATGTTCTTTTCATTTTGCCTGTGAGGTTGTTGAACAAGTGCAAGGAAATAGTTGAGAAAGCGAGTGATTGAAGGAAATACCTCAACTAAATGTGAACAAGTATTGTGATATTTGTGAAACAAAAGACTACGATTTGAAAGAACATGCTTAAAACTTAAAAGAGAAAGGATAAAGAAGAAAATTCAACGCAAGAAGCCAAATAACCACCGAGGGAACAGAATTCAAGAGTTGAGGCGCCCTATCAGTAGCAATACAAGAAAAGAGCCAAATTCTTTGAAGACCATTTGTGGAATGTAGTGAATGCTATAAATGGGGCAGTTTTCACGAGTCGAGTGGGGAACGGAAAAATAAAGGTAGTTAAGACATATTCTGCGTACGAGGCCACTAGTGCGGGAATTACAAAGTGTTGTGCATGTGGAGCCTACCAAACATATGTGAGGACATAGGAGGACCATGAGAATCAGAGCCACCAAGGGGAAAAGAGATCACGAGATAAGCGGAGGAGGCAACACTCGGGAATACTCTTTTGACTAGGCGTGTTGTATCACATCTCCTAAATATGGATTGAGTAACTTGGCCGAAGTGGAAATTTGGTCAGGTCATTAGAGTTTATTCCTAAGAGCCCTAACTATGCCCAATGTTATGTTGTCCAACTCTACTCCATGGAAGGCGGGGACAATGATTTGAAAGCGATCATTACAATCGAGATTGTTAACTTCTTAGATGCGTCTCCTATTATTCTAAAGAGTAACAAATGTAATATATTTTTATTGAAGAGTTGTAAAACGCTGGATGCTTCAATCCTTAGCTCAACGTTGCAATGAAGTGGTGTATACTTATGAAAGTAGGGTAATTTGAGAGAGGGTGATAACGGTTGTGTTATTACATGTAAATTTGTGTTAAGTGGAGGCGGGTCTCAATGCAATGGACATGGGGTAAAGGTGAGGAGACGGTTTTAATAGTAGAATTAACTTTATATGGTAAAATAAATGAGTGAGGAGATTTATAAAAAAAAATGAGCGAGGGGAAGAGAATGAAGTTATTTATAGAATAAAAGAAGAATGCGTAGAAATTATTTATTTGAATGGATAGATTTCCATTTGAATTTAAATAACGTGTGGAATTATTAATGGGAGTGGGCAGAAGAATAAACAGTTCGCAGAAGGCAGAAGAGTGAAGTGAAGAATAAGAATGGAATAGAGAATACCGTTAGATCCCACATGCGTTGAGGAAACAGATGAGGAAGCGATATATATAAGAAGGGCCGTAGACATTGATGTAGCACGACCTTACTTGAACAGGATCTGTTCTATAGGTTGTACGTCTTAGTCTGCGTAGATTCCTATTCAGACAAGCGCACAAATCCGGAAGATGAACTATGGCTCTCGGGCGAGAGCGTGAATACTGTGATGGTTGAGAGTTCGCTCCCACTCGTCTCTTGATGAACGTCTCGTCTGTGACATTTCCAGTTTCACACGGTGAAGGCCTGAGAGCGTTCTGACGGATCCATCCTTTATCATCTATCACACACAAAATTCCGCGCACACTTAATCCATTCATTTTTTGGTTAATGGAAATTCCTTTATTAATTATTTGCAATCTCTCTGTCACACAGTTCAGTTCCTTTTATTAATTATTTGCAATCTATCTCGCACACACTTCAGTTTCTTTTATTAATTATTTGCAATCTCTCTGTACCGCCAATCCATTCATTTTTATTAATGGTTTATTAATTATTGCAATCTCTCTAAGCGCACAGTTCAGTTCCTTTTATTAATTATTTTCAATCGGCTCTAGCACACACTTCAGTTTCACTCAACCCATTCATTTTTATTAATGGTTTTGGTAATTATTTCAATCTCTCTGTTAATTCATTTTTAGTAATGGTTTATTAATTATTTGCACTCTCTCTTGTTAATTCATTTTATTAATGGTTTATTAATTATTTGCACTCTCTGTTAATTCATTTTTATTAATGGTTTATTAATTATTTGCACTCTCTACATTAATTCATTTTTTATTAATGGCTTTTGGGGGCAATCACACAGTTCAATTCTCAGCGACCAATGAACTGTGATGTGATTTTCATTTCAATTCTCAACGGCAAGGGCTGTGATGTGATTTTATTTTCGAGCGGTAAATTACGTTTCGAATCTCAACGAGGCGAGCATAGCATCACATCCGCAGTGATTATTTTTATTTCCAAATCTCAACAGAGCGATTTTTTATTTTGATTTAATTTTTGGACAATTCTCAGCAGCCGACGTGGTGCTTTATTTTAATTAAGCGTCAGGCGGTCAAGAGCGCGATTCAATTCTCAACAACCAACATTAATTATTTATTTTTAATTAAGCGCCTAACAATCACCACGAGTTCTATTATATCAACAACCAACATTAATTTTTATTTTAATTAATTGCAGGCTTAATCACACACAACAACAACAAGAAGCCCTTTCAATCATGTCTATTGTTGTTACTCTTCCTGTCTTTAGCACCCGTGGACTACCACTAGTTCCTACTCATGCCCTACATATCCATATGAATTTTCATCCCACTCACGGCTATACGAAAATCGTTGCTTTTGGTTGTGGCTATTCTATTATCAAGTAGATCCATCTTAACTCTAGATCTATTGAGAACCAAAAGATTTAAAGAAGTTGATACAAACCTCTTAGTTATCAAACATCCACAGGATCTGTTGGTTGGCATTAGTATTACCAGTGTTCTTAGAATTTTCTCCATTTTAATTTTGATTCATAAGCACCGAGGTTACACATCATCTATGTTGGAGTGCATTGGTTTTAAAATAGAATTATATTGGGTAACTTAGTATTATTAATACCCACATCTTCTATTCGAGAGAAATTAGGGCGAGACGACACATCTCCCCTCGAACCGAGCGGTAGAATCGCGCTTCAGCTTCTCTCCAGCGTAACCCGAGGGGTGAAGCATGGGAATTTGTATGATTCCTCAAGAAAACCATGTAAGCTAACATAAAACTTGAAGTCATGGCGAGATATCCACAAAGGCCCTTGTTGGCATGGAGGGCTTTTGAATTTTCAGTGTTTATCCATGAAATTATCTCGGTTGAGCGAGGGGAAGAGAATGAAGTTATTGATAGAATAAAAGAAGAATGCGTAGAAATTATTTATTTGAATGGATAGATTTCCATTTGAATTTGAATAACGTGTGGAATTATTAATGGGAGTGGGCAGAAGAATAAACGGTTCGCGGAAGGCAGAAGAAGTGAAGTGAACAATAAGAATGGAATAAGAGAATGCAATAAGAATGGAGCCGAGCTGTAGAATGCACATCGCTTCTCTCCGCGCAACCAGGGATCAAGCATGGGAATTTGTATGATTCCTCAAGAAAAACTTGCAAGCTAACATAAGACTTTGAGCCGCGTCATGGCCCGAGATATCCACAAGGCCCTTGTTGGCATGACGGGGCTTTCGAATTTTCTAGTGTTTATCCATGAAATTATCTCGATTGCAAATCATTTTGTTGTATCCCCATGAAGAAAAGATGTATGATGAACGCTCGGATGTAGATAAATTCTCCGATGATAAAGACCTGGATTGGCCTCAATGTATGGTTGCACGATTACCCACTAAAGTTATTAAAGACAAATCGGTTCATTTTGTCCAGTTTAGTAAGTGTACAACATTTATCCATAGAGTCGATCTTCGAAGCGGATATCTATACAAGCACAAGTCTAGTCGAAATATGACTAAAGCACATCACTTGGTTTTGGCGATATGAAAGACCCCTGTCCACTTGATCGAATTGTTAGGCTTTGAAAATAATAACTTGATTTCAAATTGTGACATTGTATCTCCATGGAATAAACAGTGGCAAGGAAGCTTTAGCGATCGTTAGGAACCTTGGGAATCGACGCGAAGACAAAACTTGGATCGACCTCACGGTTTGCGAGGAGTGTCCCTTGTAAGCGTGCCTGTGAAAGTTATCAAAGTCCCACCGTATCAAAGTTACCCGGTTTTGTGTATGGCATTTCAATGTGAACCCTAGTTCGTACTCTGTAATGTTTTTCATTTGTATACTCTTCAATACAAACATGTTCGCGAAAAATATTAGGACTTGGAAATGCCCTTGGGTGATACACAACGACCTAACTTCCTTGATAACATGAGATTTTGATAATCTCGACTTGTGTATGTACCATTCACTATATCCTTGTGAGTAGGAAACATCATCCAGGATTATGAATGTTGCCAGTATTCTTGCAAGCCAAATGATACAAGAAGATGGGACCCACGTTGAATTCATGGTTATAGAGTAGTGCAACATGCACTTTCATCTATGAGTGCGAGTGCCGATTTGTGTGAAATTGATCTAGTTTCGTACCTACAAATTTATTTACTTTTATGTTTATGTTATATAACTTTCTGATCTTTTATTTATTTTTCCATGAAGACTATCTAGGAACTCAACTTTCTGGGATTTCATAGCGACCCTCATATGAACTCGTCATAGAAAAACACGACTCGATTCTTTCCTCCTTTGGGAGATACACAATCCCTTGTTCACTCGGAAAAATTTGTCAAGTGTTGGGAATAATAACTCGATCCCAAATCTTGTCTTTGTAACTCCATGGAGCAGAGTTGGACAATGAAAATTTCAAGCCTTTAGAAACAAAAATGTGGGCCAAGAAGAAACTCAGATTGGCCTCATGTTCTGGCAATGACACAACTTGCAAATTTCCCCTTGAATGTCGTCCGGCACAGGTTGCATTAATTTGGTCTAGTTTCATAAATACACACTGTTGCGCTGCCAATATGAGATGGATTGCAATGCTCAAGCCGCTTTCAATATAGCCACACCATTGAAAAGATCACCGAAGCTCCGCGTCATAGTCTAGGACGTAAGCCAAGCCCTCGTTTGCTGGGCAAAGTTGCCAAACTTGTAAATGCTTATACATGAAGTTAGCACGATTGTAAAGCACTTCGTTGTATCCTTGTCAAGAGTAGATGGAAAACAAAA
>SNQJ01S0203721.1:2507-16638 GCA_010110895.2 Picea sitchensis
AGAATAACTGCAATCCACTTTCCCCTTCTCCCATCAGGGTTGTCTTGTGTCAAGATATCTTTTACTACCGTGTTTGGAACAAAAGCTATGATGTGTGAATGAAGAATATAGACCCTGAAGTCTTTTATAGCCTTTACCAAAGCAACAGCCTGCTTCTCCATAATATTGTAGTTCAGGGCAGCATCTCTTAAAGCTTTGCTGAAGAAAGCTATGGGTTGTTCATACCCTTCACTATTCTTCTGCAGTAATACAGCTGCTATAGTATGTTCAGATGCGAAAGAAAAAAGATAGAAATCTTTAGTGAAGTCAGAACTAATCAAAACTGGGGATTCTGTGAGTGCTCGTTTGACTTGTTCAAAGGATTGTCTGGACTCAGAATCCAATTTTATTTTTGCGTCTTTTTTCAGCATGTTTGTAATGTTTCGAAGGAGCTCGGCTAGATTAGGAATGAATCTTTGAAGGAAGTTAATTTGCCCTATAAAAGACTTTAGTTCCTTTAGATTTCTTGGGTGTTCTAACTTTAGTATGGCCTCTATTCTGCTGGGGTCAATTCTGATTCCCTCCTTAGAGATGATGTGTCCCAGCAGTTTGCCTTCTTCTAACCCAAAAAGACACTTCTTGGGATTTAAATAAATCCTGAACCTTCTACACTTTTCGAAAACTCGTCTAAGGTGCCGCAGGTGTTCATCATCAGATTGGGAAAACACAGTCACATCATCTAGATAAACGACAATAAACTTACCTGACTCTTCTACAAAGGCAATGTCCATTGCCCTCTAGAAGGTGGCTCCTGCGTTCATCAGACCAAAAGGCATCTTCACATACATGAAAGTGCCCCAGGGTGTGGTGAAAGCGGTTTTTTCCTGATCGTCTGGGTGAACTAGGACCTGGTTGTAGCCTGAGAAACCATCTAGCAGAGAAATTCGACTGGACCCGACCACTCTTTGCAGGAGGTGATCCATTTTAGGCAAGGGGTAATTATCCTTCAAGGATGCTTTGTTTAGATTTCGGAAATCTATACAAAGTCGGATTTCCCCAGTTTTCTTGCATGTAGGGACTAAATTAGAAACCCACTTAGAGAAACGTAGTGGGACTATGATCTTGGCATCATACATTTTCTTAATCTCTTTTTCTATCAAGGGAAGTAACTTGGGATTTATCCTCCTAAGTTTCTGCCTAAATGGTTTCTGGTCTTCCTTTATGGGAATCCTGTGTTGTATGATGCTGGTATCATAGGCTTTTAAATCTTCATAGCCCCAGGTAAAAACGTCTGAATATTCTTTGAATAACTCAATGTACTTAAGCTTTTGTTCTGGGGGTAAAGATTTGGACAGTTTAACCATCCTAGGTTTCTCTTCAGTTCCTATATTGCAGTCTTCTACCTCTTGCCCATGGGCTTCTATTTTTGGTTTCTTAGCTACATCGTCATTGTCAAACAGATCTTCTAAAGGGACAAGCCCTCTAGGTAAAATATTGATTTTCAGTTGTAAAACTTCGGCATCCATTTCGTCATCCCCTAACTCTCATGAATCTACTGCATCTTCTGTATCTACTGTATTTACAGTATTAACACTATCTATTTCAAACTCATAATTATTTACATTCTCGTTTTCATTTTCTAAATCTATGTTTGTACATTCAAAATCGTTCTTGCATTGCAGAAAATCCTCTATCTGATCGTCATTTCCAAACACTTGCCAGTACCTGATATTATCAGGAACTGTCGGTCTGCATTTCACTTCAACAGTGTATGGGCGAGTTTGGCGGAAAGGAATCTTGCAGGAAGCAGCTGATGTTGCTAATCCGTTGGCCAGAATATTCTGTCCTCTCGGCATTACCTGCAAGTCAACCTCATTAAAACACTTCAAAGCATCGAGAGAAGCATTCCTGTAGGCTCTAAGGCGCGGGTGTTTAGCAACATACTCACCTTTAATTTGTTTGATTATTAATTCAGAGTCACCCCTTACCATTATTTGCTTAGCACCAACTTTTTTCAACAGCTTCAGACCGAGCATTAGACCTTCATATTCAGCAATGTTGTTAGTACAGTGGAAATTCAGTTTGTAGGAATGATTCTCTGAATACCTGTTTCGATGATTATGCATCCAGACTTCAGCTCCGGATCCTTCTTTACTTACAGCCCCATCAAAATCCATACTCCAGAAATCAGCGGGGAAATCTTTAACGATTACATTTTTCATCTTTGCTGCTTCACTAGTTTCTGGACCTTCATCTTGACTAGCTACATCTTCCATCAACTGAATATCTGGCTCTTCTGTATCACCATCATTGTACAAGATGAACGAATCTAAATCAGAATGAGCAGAGTAAAGGGGGTAATTGTGGGGTTTCCCTTGACTACTAACCATATACTTCATCAGTGTTTCTCTGTATAACCTCCTCTGTTGTCCAAACACTGGGATAGTGGCGTAAGACATATCCAGCTGCAAAGTTCCTTTCAACTTAGCTCCCCAAGACTGGGACAACAACATACCATACTTTGGCGGGATGTCTGCAACCACCACGTCCATTACCATGCTTTTTGAAGGGATCTGAACCAGGGTGATACAGAGGTCTTTAATCAGACCAATACATTTGACTTTGCTTGAGTCAAACGAGTGTAGATCTTTGTAAGGCCTAGTAACCTCCAATCCCAGTTTTTCCATTATTGCCTTAGGCATCAGATTATGTGAGGCACCTGAATCCAACATGGAATTATGCAATATCAAATCATGTATGTTCAAACTGATGTAAAAGGGAGCTACATCACCGGTATCATCTCGACCATTCACTTCAGGTCCGAAAAGGAGTTCGGGACGGTCGTCAGTAAGGTTCACAGTGTCTGAATGAGTCACTGATCCAATAGTCAAGGCTTTGGTGCCTATGTCAGGTTCAATGGCTAATGCTTTTAGTACCTATGAACGATAATCGCCTCTCCTCACCTACTCTGTAAGTGGGATAGACATTTTAATTTTGGTCAATTCTGCCTCCAGGCTAAAAGGAACAGGAGTTCGGGTCTGACTCATTGATTCTGGTTGGTCTACCCTATTCTTCCGCTCAGAAGTACTGGGTGGATTAACAGGTGAAACTTCGGGCTGCACTGGTCTTTTCAGTATGGTGATGTTTTTCTTCGCCGGAGCGTCGGTTTTACCTTTCTCAGAAGACTTTTCAGCAGCGGTCTTCTCAGGGGTTTTTCCAGCAGTATTCGGCTCGAGGGTTTTCTTAGTCTCAGCTACCTTCTGTGTTTCGGTTGTCTTTTTCAAGGAGTTTCCTTCTGTCTTCTTACTTCGCAGATTGTATTGACGGTGCACCTCCAGAATAGCGTTTTCAAAGGCCTGTTGTTCTACATCCTCGGCCTCCTCACTTACCTTTGTTTGATTTAGCAGAAAAAGTTCCTGCTCTTCTTGAGTAAGAAAAATGGCCTTGTTGTCGTGAATGCCCATGAGGTTGATATGAGTTTCCTCCAATTCCTCAATTACTTCCCCCCCTTCATCAGCATAGTTTTCTTGCAGGGGAGGCCTGATTGGGCGATCAAGACCTCTCTGATCTCTTTGATCTCTTGGATCTCTTTGCCTGATTTGAGGAGGGTTTCTTCTAAAAGTGGGGTTTCGAATATGAGGGGCAGGTGTGTTGTCTCTCGGAGGATTTCTGTCTGAAATACTCGTTCTTTCTATCAATAATTCCAAAGTTATGACCATAGAATCCAATTTGGAATCAGTGGTTGACGTAGAAGGTTCTTCTTTGATCGTAACTCTCCTTTCTGACCTTTGACGGGCCCGTTTTGCCAACAGATTAGCCTCCACACTAATAGCACTTTTCTGCATTTCTTCAAGGGTGGCAACATTTCTTTCTCTTAATTGGTAAGACATGTCAGCATCGAATCCATCAGGGAATTTAATCAACACCAAACCCTGGGGAGGTTTGATTTCAGTTGGGATTGCATTATACAAATTGTTAAAACGAGTTCAATAATCTTGGACCGTCTCACCTTGATTTCTTTTTATGTTCTCGTATTCTGACAGTATTTGAAGAGGGTTTTTCTTTACCTCCCATCTGTCGGGAAAACTTCTCTGGACCGCGACAAGGTCAGGAACTGAGGTGGCAGGTAAATCTTTGAACCATTTCTTGACGTCTCCTGTCAGACTCTGGGCAAAAAGTCTCATTTGAACATCGACTTCGTCAACTTCTTGCAAATCAAAGTAGTCGTTCATTTTGTCTACATGTTGTTGTGCGTTTAATGTTCCGGTTGCATCGAACTGTGGAAGTCTAGTCTGGTAGTCTTGGGGCATGACATGTAGCGGTGCGGCCAACACCAAAGGGGCATATCGAGATGCCATGACGGGTAGAGGAGGTGGGACGACGACTTGGGTGGTTGGAGAGGTAGCGACGGAAGACGCAGCCAATGAAGGACTGGAAGTGATTTGTAGTTTAGTTGTAGGAGACAAGACTTCGGGGGTTCGGGGTTGCAACACAGTTGGGTCAAAAATGAGCTTAGACACGAAGGTTTCAGACCGTGTTCTAGCAAGGTTTCATGGCACAATATGATCAAGATCAAAGTTTTGAAAGATATCTGGTTCTCCGGAAAAGGAAGGAGGCTTATGAAGAGGAGTATAACTCGCTGAAATGGTAGCTAAGGTCTTTCGCCTCAACAACTGCTTGGGATTATCTATTGCTGTAGTGGGTTCTGGGTCCGGATGAGATCGAGTGTGAACTTTCTTGGGAGCCAGAACTCTTTTTGGTTTTTACATATATATATATAATTTTTTTTTTTTAATTTTATGGTGAAAGAAACTAGGGGAGATTTCTACGTTGACGTCGTCTAGCTTCCAATTGTTCCTGAGTTACTATGTCTTGTTCAATGGTTCCCCATGAACGTTCGAGTTCTTCCCGGTTATTGGTAGTTTTGAGGATTATGTCAAAAATGTTTGACGCAATATGCGTTTGATTCGAGTTCGGGCTCGATATTAGGTTGTACTGCTACAGGGACAGTCATAGAGGAACAGTAAGAGTGGGAAAAGGTTCAAAGAGAGATTATGAGAATAATATGTACAGAGTTAATCAACCTCTAAACATTACTTTCTTCTCAGAGTCAAACTTTCTTTAGGGGAAAGAAGTCGTTATATTTTCCGTTTTAGTTCGTCCCCAGTGGAGTCGCCATTTATGTTAGCGCTTGGTAAATTTCCTAGAGGTTGAAAGAGAAGAAATCTACTAAGGTAACCTTATCCAACTGCTTTTAAAACTGGGATCTAGCCCTTCCAGCTTCAGAGAGGGATCTCTCTATAAGACTTAACTTTGTTTTTTAATTTCAAATATTAGGCTAGCTAAAGAAACTGTTGGTTTTGTTGTCAAAGAGTTTTTGAAATTGGTTGAGCTGTTCTACACATCCATTGGGCTATGGGGTCTGTATTTAAGCCAGTAATCGATACAACTAGAAATTCCAAATAAAAACTTCACAGGGCGAGATAATACACTCACTGGATCTTTATAAGTTAAAATGATGGACAGAAGAAAAGATAAGGTAAATAACTTCAACTAACAAGCAGTTAAGAATTTCTTAATTGAAGATATTGGAAGAAAAACACTAAAATCTTTAGAATCAGAAACAGGGTACCATAGATAAATCCTGCAACATTACGCTATTCATAAAGATTAGTTCCAGAAAACAAAATGATTATAGAGAAAGGAAAACATTCACTTAGAAAATTAACATCACCAGTGAACATACGCAAGAATCCTGTAAATGCCTCTTCTTTATTAATGGTCGATCTTTCTCAAAAATATTACAGTTTGATAGCAATAGGGTGTGCGAATCAACAACCCTCAATACTTCGAAAGATGAAGTATTTATAATTCAAAATACAAACGTTCCTGTCATAACTGATCAGGACGTGCTCATACTATTTTTAGACTAACTAACTTAACTAATCAAAACTGTTTGATGACTCGATACAACTGTATGCTGAATTTCTGGGGTAGGCCGTTGGCGAGGTGCCTTCACAACCTCTTCTAACTGGATAGGTGACTGGATTGTGACAGCTCATTTGCTTAATCTAGTAGATCACACAGTTCTTCCCATCTGAGATGACCTGGCACTGTGACTTTAAGTAATCTCCGATACACTTCATCCATGTCTGTGTATTTAGCAAATGTAGGCTTGATGATGAATATGTGTTTAATCTCATGTTGAATACTAATATCCAACTGCAGGGCATCCATGAATGCTTTGCCTGTGATGCTTCCCTGTATCCCTGCAAACTTGGAACTATCCTTGGACACTTCAGTCAACCTTTTCTTGTAATCAAGGAGTGTCATTAGTTTGTCATTAATGACCTTCAGGCCAGGTAGGCCCTTCCTTTGGAGAGCATCTATCTTATTGAAAAACTTCTGCACCCCTTGATCCATGACTTGAATCTTCTCCTCAAGCTGAAGCATGAGACCTCTTTTGGTTAGAACCCTTTTAACCTCAAGTATAGTTTTTGTCCTGTCCTCAATCTTCAATTCTTCGAGTTCCTCCCTGGTCTTGGAATTCAGGAACCTTATGATTTCATTTGCTTGTGCTGGCATGTCTCCTAGCTCCAGTCTGATTTTCTCAACCGCCTGTTTTCTCCTCTCGAGCAACTCATTTTGTTCAAACATGATTTGAATCATGGGCCATTGTTCAAACATGATTTGAATCATGGGCCAGATTTCATTTATGGACTTGGAAATATCTGTCCACACGATCTCTTTGACCTCAGCCAAAGTTTTCCCTGCCATTGTCTACTTTTGGAGCTGCTGTAACTCCTTCCTGATTTGCTCATTCACCTGCTTTTCTCTGGATAGGCTTGTCTAGAAATAATTCTTTAGCTCTTGGAGGTTCTCCACTTCTTTCTTAAGCCTGTTGATTTCTGACTCTTGCAGGTTCATCCTCTCCATTGACATGGCAAGGTCTGTTGTTCCTTCTGGTAGTGGCACTGAGGTTGCTGATGGAATGGCTGTCACAGTTGCAGTGCTCAATCCTGCAATTGGGATAGCACTCAATGGAATAACTTCCATTGGCTTTGCCTGCTCTTTCTCCTTTAGCAGTCTCTCCATTTCAGCCTCCATCTCTTTTAGCTGAGCATTCTGTTCCATGAGTAGCTTCATCATCTCATCCTTTCCACCTTCCTTTTCTGCTATCTCCTTTGCCTGTGGGTCCTCTGTTGGAGGGAGCTTTAGCTGTTTTCTTAAGGATGCGATGTCAGCATTTTTCTTTTTAATCATCTCTTCGGCGGCCTTGACGTTCGCAGGGTCATAACCGATCTTGAGGACCAGCTCCTCCAACGTCTTGACTCTGTTGTCTTTCGCGAAAGATGATATTTTCTCCAGCTTAAGTTGGATCTGGGCATTGTTCAAAGCTACCCGAAATTTTGATGCAGAGGCTGAAGCGTGGGCCAAAGTGTGAAAAACCATCTCGCCAGTTTGCTTGTGCAGATCCATCTGATCTGCTGGATGTATGTCCTTATCTTGGAACTCAAAGGTGGCCCTTTTGTAGTCCGATATCACCTTGGGATCCGGCACTTGTGCTTGGAGGTAAGCCATATGCATCCTACCCTTTTCTGTGTCAAATGTCGAAAGAAGCCTGTGCTGGGTTGTGGACGACTGCTTCTGAAACTGGGCGTAAGTGCTGCTAGTGAGTGTCTGGTTCTTCTTCTTGATCAGGTCATATTTTTCAAAAATGCCCAACTTGGGCCCTGTCTTGCTTGGCGGAGTATCTAATGGAGAATCTGTAGATTTTATTGCTGTTGTTATTCCCTTATGCCGACTCAAGCCGAAAGGTAGAGTGACTGGCTTGACCTTTGTGGTAGTTATTGTGGTAGTAGAAATTTCCTGTTCTACTGTCGCGCCAGGCATTGAAATTGTCTTTGGCTTTTTGGAGTGTATTTGGAATTCTTCCGATGACACCTCTGTCACAGGAGGAGATGACTCCTATCGGGGCCTCTGCTCCTTGGGGACCTGAGGTGTGGTAGTGGGCAACACACTCGTTGAAGGCATCTGTTGTTCCACATCAATTTGCTGTTCCACGTCCATCAAAGTGTCCGGCACCCAAACAGTCTGATTTGCAAATTTCTCAATCTCTGGCTTGGACTCATGGGCATAAGGGACATTCTTATTTTTCACCCTCATCTCCGAAATGATCCCGCATGGATCATAATGCCAGGTGAAACTCATAGGGAATTTCATCTCCTTCAACATTCTATCTGCTTCTTCCCCTGTGCCTCGGCTATTGCAGATGAAAGAACCAATCTGCCCCTTGATTCTCAATTGTTGTTTCTTCTTCAGGGAAACAAAATGAATGTCATCTGAATTCATTATCTGTCTAATATATTCCAATGAAAAAATCCTTACTGGCAAATATTGAGGGAGTTTGTAAGGCGCCAATTCGCACACGAAAACTCTGATTTCAGTGTGGTTCTGATATAAATATCAATCTCCTGTCTTTGCGTTGTCCGAGAGATGCAGAATTCTCTGGACTTCATCATTTATTTGTGGCTCAGGCATGCCACTCAACATACTTACCACAGGGTGGTAAAACTGGTCAATGAAAGCTTTGAAGTCGTATTCAACAGAGTTATGTTTCAAAAGAGAAGTCCACGCTGTGACTTGCTGTGGCCTCCCGTCTGCGTCCATCTTCTGCATGGAGAAGCTGAACCTGTCGGCTTGAAAGTAGACGAACATGTAAGCCAGAATGGAGGAATATATAAACATACCCTCTGTGGGGAAATTCACAAATTGTTCGTGGATATTATTGGCCAAGAAGGTGTTGTAGTCGACCTGCGTGGTAGGCTGTTCATCGTTTGAGAAAATGGACAGAAAACCCAAGATGGGCTCATCTACCCATTGATCAGAATAGTAACAAGCAGGGCACACAGAAAAGAAATTATTTGATTTCCTTTGGTAGAGAACATAGAAGAAGGGTAAGGGGGATTGGTGGAAGGAAGTGGAGCGGAGGTGGGGAGAAAAAGCTCGAATATCTGAGCTCTCCGAGGGAAAGTCATTTTCTGATATAGCTCAATGAGGATTTCTAAGTTGAATGGGGACATAGATTCAGCATGGGTAATTTTCATCATCTGATCAATATCTTCGGGGGTGATGAAGAAGAGGACATCTCCAGATGAAGAAATGATGGCTTTCTGGTCGGGGATGTAATGGGCTTGGCATTTGAGGGCAAACTTGGGGAAATGATGAGTCTGGGGAAATAGATACAGGGGCAAATTGGACTCCCAGAGTCCAATTTCATCGCTTTGGTCTAAGAACACCTCTCAGAGCCATGACTGCAGATCAGAAAAGTCGAAACTGCAGATAGTATCTGCTATCAATCGATCTTTATCGACCAAGGGAATTTTATCAATGAATAAAATATTTTTGTTATAAGTACTTATTAAAAAATTTATGTGTGTGTGTGTGTTTTTAATAATATAAATTTAGTGTTATGGACTAAATTCATTGAAACTATTTTGTGCAATCAATTTCTATGTCTGATAAGTTCAACAATGATTGAAAACACAAAATTTGTGAAAAAATGCATTATTGGGTTCAAATTCTACCTCGTAGACACATAGATATTGCTTTACAATGGAAAGAAATCACATGGATTTCTAGCGATGTAGGGGAAGAAAAGTTAGATGGACATACCCATATATTAAACTCGTTAGTTTAAAAAAAAACTTAGACCTTCTTGACAAGGTTTCTCGAGGAATGTGTGGTTGATTCAACATTGGGAAGTGTTGAGTGAAACTTTTCTCTCCTCCTCTGCTTTTGTTACTTTTGTTATGGTTATATTACAGAGTAGGCAAACTATTATTTCTCTATGTAGTATGCATGCCAAAGTCTATGTAATCATGACATGCCAAATTATTTTAGAGTAAGCATAAGCATAGTTATGATAGAGAAATAATTGAGTACATTGCACAATTTAGAGAAACATGAGTGGTACTTTAACATAATATCAATCACTGCAAAGAAAAGGTTGTAGAGACTCTAAATGTGAGCACTTTTTTTAATAATACAAACAAGAAAATTACCTTAATAATGTGCTTAAAGATAAGAGAGATATCATATGTTGGCTTAAGTTTGCAAGCTATCACTGTTTAAAACTTTATAAAATAAACTAAGCAATGTGAACATGAAATTGCAAAGTATTTTGTGTGTTTCTAGTGAAAGAAGGTGTAAGGTTAGTACATAGTGAAGAAGGTGAGATCTTAATTTTCTTAAGATGTGATATACAAATGAGTCATGAAACAATATTTATGCATGGGTAAGATTATTATCACTTTATTTAAGATGTCTACTTTAGGTGGTACATATGATTAATTTAAGCTTTGGCACCATGGGTTCTGTATCTAATGGACAACGGAAATCATTGGTCCAAATGGGGAGGAACATCTTGTTCTACTCATTTGGATCCTTCCCATAAAAAAATTGCATACTTTGATATTGGAGAAACATTGAACAATTTATGGAAAGAAGTATCATGGTACATTGGGTGTTGTAATGGTTTTGCTAGTGAAAACTAGATTGGAAGTTGTGAACATGTGCATGATTTTTCTACTAATATTTTGAAGGTGTAACTTCAAGAAATGGAAATATTTGATTATATGTATTAAGAGCTTCATTAAATATGATTGATTCAATATATTTTTTGTTTTAACTAGTGAGAAGACCAATTTTGCTATGACAGTAGGTTAAAACAATGGATTTGGGCATGGTTGTCTTAACTGTATCATTATAGTTTATTTTCCTGAAGGCTTAGAAGTTAACACCACCAAAGATAAAAGGTTTCCAATGGTAGAAAAATGAAGGCAATGGTTGTTAGTGAATTTGATTTTTGAATTAAAGAAGATGTTGAATCTCAGAGTGACGAAGCCAATCCTAAGAAGGGGTCAAACAAACTTGTTGTTGATAAGCCCATCAAGCCCTTGAAAATAAACCCTACAAATTTTATCTCTATAATGACTGTTATCGCCTATCCTAGGGATAACTAAGGAAATTATGTCTCGAGGCCCACAGGTTCTATAAATGGAGTACCAAGATCCATATTGACTTGAGCTTGGCCCTAGAGGGCCCATCCTTTCTTCAACACCTCCCATCTTTCAACAACATCAACATCCATCCCATCGGCTTGGTTCTAAAGTAGCAGTGGGTCTTGCTCCATGAGGTAATGAGCCCGGGTATCATGGTATGTGTCACTCTGATTCTCAAACCATTTGAATATGTTCATTTAATTCTCTTTTGCTTCATGACGGTTTCTTGGACATTATGCCTTTTAACTTGTCCATACCTGGGGGGGGGATGACAAAATGCCCTAGCAATTTGGTTCCCTTAAGAGTGAGTTTCCACTGGGTGGGTCTATGAAAGGTCATTGTCCATTCCTTCTATACTTATCACTTTTCATCATTTTTTCCTCTCATCTATACCCTACATTGGTTCGGGCATTGGGTTTTCCAAGATAGTAAGGGTTGTACCTTGCCTTGTGGGAAAAAGGGGCTAAAGGCCTAGAGGGTAAAAGTAGTTGGAAAAAGTTAGAAGCCAAGATCAAACCTTGAGATTCTTCTCCCAGGGATCCCCGAGAAAGAAATAAAAGGCTTCTCAGCAAAAAAAAGGAGGGGCCCATAAAATAAAATAAAACACAAGACCTAGTTGGTGGATAGGGGGTCTCATCATGAACCAACCTATTAGGTCCATGGGCATGTAGCGATATGACACTACTATTCATATGTTCACCACACCAGGGTAGTGTCTCTTGGTGGCATAACCAAGAGAAAGGGGGTCTCATCACAAGCCAACCTTCTCATCTCCATGAAATGCTTGTGGGTAACGCTGCCACCACTAATCACCGTGCCAAGGTAGTGTCCTCCAACTATTCTCTTGAAAGAAAAAACAATAAGGAAAAGAGTAAAAAAGAATTTAAAGGGATAGAAAACAATTTCATCCATGACAAGGTGTAGCTTACCCTCTACAGAGGCACCCACAAGTAAGACCTACATTTCCCTGTCATCACTGTACCCCTTGCCCAAACATCCCTCGTGCCATATCATCCATTTACATGACCTATATTGGTCTTCGCTTGGAAATACCCCACACCTAAGGAGAATTATCCCAATAGGACATCCTAAAACTCTCTCCAAACTTGGCTTGTTAAATAGTATAACGTTTTTGAGCATTTGTCTAGGAAAGAGGGGGTTTATGCACATGTTTTGGTAACTTGATTATTATATGTGATTGACATTGCTATGATCCCTGTGACTTATGATCCCATGGATGGCGCACTTGTTTTTGTTGCATGACCATGCCTGACGGACATGTACATATGGGGATATTATTATCTCAGACCTCCATAGGGATAAAATCCCACCAGATGGATGCTGAGACCCCAACTAGGGATAGAGAGATACATGAGGTTTGCACCAAAGAAAGGAGAGGACGTTCCACCAGAGGCACTTTAGCAGGCTTGGACCTAGGTGGGTCTTTCCCTCCCACCATGACATTGGCCCTTGAAGGTCCCTATGACATCCCCCAAAAATAAAATATTTTTATTTTTGAAATGCGCTGGAAATTTATTTCCATTTTTGGCAAATTCGAATCTGAATTTTTTTTTCCATTTATGGCAATTTTGAATTTTGAATTTAATAATTGTAATTAATTATTATGATTGTTGGGCAGAGATCTGATCTGACTCAACTAACTAGTTGACTATGACACTTGTATAAAAATAGAATATTTATATATTAAATGCAGGAGGACAAATGGAACATCCATGTTAAAATCAACTAACCATGACTCCATGAGTGGGAAACATGTTGGAACTGCCTCTGGGATGATTATTACAAGTGGAAAATCATAGATTTGGCCACTAGCACCCCCTGAAAATCAGGGATTAAGAAAGTTGCGAAAATCCCCAAAGGAGGGAAAAAAGACCCGGGCAAAAATTGATAAATAACATATGCGAGGAGGCAAGACGCTGCCAAGTATGCTGGGAAAGGATTGCGAGTCCTCTTGCAGTTATGAGCATTGCCGAGAAAGTGTGAGGCAAGGGGATAGCTGCTGAAAGATTTGTAATAATGATGAGGAGTCTCCAAGTTCACCCTCATGGATTCATGGTCAGGCTAGGGGGTGAATCGAGCAAGTAGTTTTGGCTGCCCTGTTCTACGGTTGGGAGGAACGTGGTTGTTCCCTTTGTCTTCCCACAAATTGGATTAAGATATGTTGATCTACCCCTCTCTATTATGAATGGTTGTGTTTGATTGATGTCATGTATCTATTAAATCCGAACTAGAATAATTTCTATTCTATGTTTTGAATGATTTGATATCTGATGCATTGTATTTGATTAAAACGGAACTATAACGTTTCCCTTTTTTTTGTTCGTTGTGAGGAATATATGTGAAGGAAATCCTTATTTATATAGTTGTAATACATCTGCAGGAATGATCACATCTATCTGCTGAGGTATAGTTATTTGTTGCGGAAGATGATGTCCTTTCGTAGTTAAAATCTGTCTGTCGTCACGAAGTTCGTAATAAACATCCAAACTCTAGGAAACTGTTCCTCCTGTGAGTAAAATGCTAGATGGATGCACCTGTAATTATATTTCTGTAAGTAAGTAAGGAAAGGAGGAGATTAACGTCAACAGGGCAAGTCCTCTCTGTAGTTAAAACCCCAGGAAATCCCTCGGAACATCAATTCTAATTACCAAACTCTGAGGGAATGATATTCTTATTCATGTATTTACCTAGATGCACAGATCTAGTACTGGTGACATTAAATGCATTGATTAAAAGAGGCTCTAAGTGAACAAGAGTTACCTTTTACAGAAACTGTTACCCTATTGTACCCCTTTTATAGATTATATGTGTATGAAACGCAGAAGTTAGAATTTCAGAATTCTGATAGGTAAACGGACATTGAATCCTTCTACACCTGTCGTCTCATAGAGTGGAAGTAAGAACACCAGCAAAGGATAAAATATCATGGAATTTTGAAGATTAGTGTGAAAATTACAGTAGAAGTAGAGTACTCTCTTCCTTTGCGTTTGACTGAATTATCACCTTAGATTTTCAACAGAAAGATTTTGCAATCTTCTAGTCCAACCTTTCCCACTTTTCGCAATTTC
>SNQJ01S0203722.1:0-16638 GCA_010110895.2 Picea sitchensis
CTAGTGGCTGGAAAACATGTGATGAGGTACCTTAAAGGTACAATAGATTATGGTCTCAGCTATGATGGAGATCATGATTTCACATTGAGTGGATATATTGATGCAGATTGGGCAGGAAGTGTTTTTGACAGAAAAAACACTTCAGGATGCAAGATGATATGTGTACCTTTCTTCTGACCCAGTTGATATGTTTACCTTGCTTTTAACCCAGTTGTCAAACGTAAAGAAAGATGAGATGTGTTACTTGCTTCTGACCGAGTTGTCATATGTAAAGCAAGATGAGATGTTCCTTTCCTTTGACCTAGTTGTCAAACGTAAAGCAAGATGAGATGTTCATTGCTTCTGACCTAGTTGTCAGACGTAAAGCAAGATGATATGATGAGACTAGCACTGAGCTTTTGGCTGGATAACTGTGACGTAAATCCAGTCTAGTATCCTACTTCCAACCGGATGGTTGTAACGTAAAGTAGGGCGAGTATCTTGCTTCCAACTTGAGTGCTGTGACGTAAAGCAAGACGATGAGATGAGACTAATATTGTGCTTCCATCTTGATAGTTGTGACACAAAGCCATTCTAGTATCTTGCTTCCAGCCTGAGTGTTGTGACGTAAATCAAGACATTGAGATGAGATGAGTACTGAGCTTCTAGCTTAACAACTGTGACGTAAAGCCAGTCTTGTATTATGATGAGCCAACCTTGTGTTGTGATGACGGTGATGTATCAATATTTATACTAATACATATTGATGCAGATGATGATGACATTCCTTTGAGAATGACGATTCTTTCGATGAAGAAAACTTCCGATGATTTATAGATACGCCAATCAGTGTTCCAAGATGATATTGATGATGATGTCCTCTCACCCACTTGATGCTATTGATGATGTTGTCCTCTCTCTCTCGCATGATGCTGCTAAAGAATACCCTTCTTGTTAATGGGGAGTGTTGAAATAATGTAACTGCAAAGAGTATTCTTATTATTATTGATATATTATTCATAGGATCAATCCCCATTGTGGATTGATCATGTCGGTTATTGTAATAGGACCAAATCTCCTTTTGCGGATTGGTCAAAAGACAATTGTAATAGGCAGAATAAGAAGTTAGCTCCAACAGATATTAAAGAGACCCAGAAATATAATAAAGGTGGGTTTACTCACCCAGTTTGAGAAGTCGGCCCTGCCAGTGAAGAGACACTTCACACGTGCCAGACTTGTATAAATAAAGAGGCCAACACCTCACTTAGACAACAACTCACTTGCTCATTTGAGAGACAAGTTCAGATCTGCTGCTGGAGAAGAAGGAGAGAGAGAGAGTGGCGCATATCTGGGAGAGGACTTTATGTATTAGTTTAAGAGATCTCTTGGCATTGTATTGGCTATCTATATTAAGAAAGTTTTGCTGGGTTTTCTTCCCCTAGAGGGTTTCCCAGGATAATTGCTGTGTCTCTTGTGATTGTGTATTTCTTAGTGATCTTGGATTATGATATTGTTATCTAATGAAATGCAAACATCTATAATAATCGATTAAACACTAACAGGGTGGAGTGTTGAGATCAAAAGCATTGCTACCCACAACCTTGGTGATAGTGTAAGGCCCATAATGAAGTGGGCGAAGCTTCCGATGGAGCCTAGTGAAATGCTCCTTCTGCAAATGTAACCAGACTTTTTCACCAACCTAAAACTAGTGTGGTACCCTGTGTTGATCATGGCATTACTTGTACTTAGCATTGGATTTTTGCAAAATATCCTAGACCTGTTGGTGGATGTGTTGAATCCGCTCAATGAATCTGGTGGCTTTGTCAATCGTAGATTGATCAGGGGAAGAGTCTGTCTGTGCGGTGGCAAGAGGAAGGGAAACATCAATGGGTCCCAAGGGTTGGTATCCCAGACCCACCTGAAATGGGCTATGGCTGGTGGAACTATGGAGAGCCCTGTTGTAAATGTGTTGGACATATGGGAGACTCTCATCCCATGTACGAGGATGATTAGAATTGTACATGCGCAGGATGTGCACAATCATCTGATTGACGACCTATGTTTGGCCATCGGTTTGGCGGTGGAAAGCAATGGATTTTGTGAGATTGGTTTCCAAAAGAGACCAGAGACTTGACCAAAAGGTGCTGAGGAACCTGCTGTCTCAGTCGAAGATGATGGTCTGTGGTATCCCAAAGTGGACCCACACTCGTTCGAAGAAGATCTTAGCAGCATATGCCGCTGTGACATTCTTCTTACAGGCTGTGAGGATGGCCATCTTCAAAAACCGATCAATAACCACAAACACACAGTCATTTCCTTGCTTGGTGGATGACAAGCCACACATGTAATCCATTGATATGGATTGCCAAGGCTTCTCAGGAATAGGAAGAGGGGTTTATAAGCCTTGCTTCTTGATGGCTGGCTTGGCAATGGCACAAGCAGTGAGAAATATAATATACTTGTTGACGTCCTATTGAATTTTTGGCCAATAAAAATGTTTCTGAATATGGCCACAATTTTCTCCACGCCAAAATGTCTTGCCACCCGACTGTAGTGAACTTCCCAAATCAGTTTTGCACACTCGCTTGTAGGAACACAAAGATGGCCTAGGGGGCATAAGAGTCTGTCCTGAATGTGAAAATCAGTGACAATTGAGCATGTACCCAAGAGCTGATAGGTGGTGGAGAAGTCCGGATCTTGTTGATAAAGTTGGGGCCACTCAGATGCTTCATGTCCACAGGAATGGAGCACAGTGGTGAGTGCAGACACAAGAGGCTAACTGAGGCAATCAATGGCACGATTGGAGATACATGTCTTATACTTGATGTTGATATGGAACTGCTGCAGATAGGTGGACCACTTATGATGGCGATCATTTTGCGATTTCCCCTGTGTCTGTATGAACTGCAGAGGCCTGTGATCTGCTCTTTCCCCATAATGTAATGTTTCCATTGACGACAATCTTGTACAATGGAATACATTTCCTTGTCATAGATGGGGTATTTCCATACAATATCAGAGAGTGTCTCGCTATGGTATGCCACCAGATGCCCATGTTGAGTGAGCACTGCACCCACAACATAGTCAGATGCATTAGTCTCAATCTCGAATGGTTGTTGCAGATCGAGCAAGGAGAGTACTAGAGCTGAGCACAAGCGATGCTTTAGATCATCGAATGCTCTTTGCTGCTCCTTCCCCACATGAACTTGTCCCTATCACTACCCTTGGTAACCTTGCTGAGGGCCCATGCAATATGGGAGAATCCCAACAAGAACTGTCGGTAGAAGTTGGCTAGTCCCAAAAATCTCTGAAGCTCGGTTAGTGTGGTCGGGGATAGCTAGTCACGAATGACTTGGATCTTAGTTGGATCAACATGTACCCCATGCTCATCAACAATGTAGCCCAATTATTGGACCTTGTTCATGCCAAAAGAACATTTTTCCAAGTTGGCATAAAGTTTGTGCTATTGTAGAGTGCTCAAAACCTGTTGAATATGCCGCATGTGCTCCTCCCAGGTTCTGCTGAAGATGAGGATGTCATCCAAATATACCACCATAAAGGAGTTGGTGAAGGGTCTCAATACATCATCCATCAACCTTATGAAAGTGGTTGGTGCATTTGTTAAGACAAAGGGCATGACTAGCCATTCCTGGATATCTTCTTTAGACTTGAAGGTTGTCTTCCATACATCAGTTAGTTCGATGGGAACCTAGTGGTAGCCAGAATTTAGGTCAATCTTGTTGAAGAACTTTGCCCCCTTGATTTGGACAAGAAGGTCATCAATCCTAGGAATGGGCTAGTGGTTCCTGACTGTGATTTTGTTTAAGGCTCTATAATCAATGCAGAGTCACCAAGTCTCGTCCTTCTTCTGCACCAGTGCAATCGAGCTTCCGCAAGGGGAGGAGTTGCACCTGATGTTCCCCTTTTGAAGAAGCTCTTGGATATGACGCCTGATTTCTCCATTCTCCATCAACGAGCACTAATAGACTGGTCCATTAGGTAGAGGTGCGTCGAGGGTCATATCAATTGGATGCTTGACTTGGCAGTGTGTCGGTACCCCTGTAGGTGAGGCGAATATGTCTCTGTATTCTTCCACGATCCCGTCCACTTGCTTCTACTGCAAAGAGAGTCACTGTGTAGAGGCCACATATGTGGCTATGACCTTCTACTTACTGTGAGCACGGATCACAAAGAAGACAAACTTCTCATTCTGTGAAATTATCTTACTGCATTACTTAGCAGAGATTAAAGAAATATCAGTAGGCGACGCAACCTATGGGATCCTGTACAATTGTCTACCCAAATTAATAATAACACTGCAGGGTCTAGACTCATACACAACATGACGCTTCCACAAATATGGTTGTCCTAAAAGAACATCACAAACTTCAAGGGGAGAAATATCACACAATACCTCATCCTTGAAGGGCTTGATGTCATAGGGAAAATGACAGTGTTGGATAACACGAAGATCTCTTCCTTGGTGAAGCCAGCCGATGGTGTAAGGTTGTGGGTGCGGTGTCATTGGCAGGTCCAACTGCTTGACGACCTTTGCTGAAATTAAGTTCTTTTGACTACCGTTGTCGACAATGAAATGAATTGGAGACCCCTTGACCCACATTTGCGAGTGAAAGAGGCGTTCCCCTTCCTTTGGTTCTTCTGGTTCGCTTGGCCATACTTTGGTGGTAGCGACAGTGGCACTGGGTTCAACACCGATAATCTGCTTCCCTCCTTCAGGATTTGACTCAGAATCAGAATCGACCTCTGACTCGGAAGCCTTCAGCTTGGCCATGAGGGACTGCTTGGAGCGACATTGTTTGGTGTTGTGCCAAGGACTTTTATGGTACTCACACCATTTTCCCATGTCCTTCTTCGTCTTCTCATTGCCCTTCTTGTGTTGTGACTTGGACTAGTTGTCTTGAGAGTGACCATCTCGACTTGGTCCCTTGCTGTGTGGGTTGGGGCTGCCTTTTCCCTACTTTGACTGTGAAGGGTTTGCAAATCCAAACTCTCGTTATTTCTGATTAAATTTATGCTCGATCTTGACAGTGTACCTATAAGTTGTGCCCAATGAGGCAATGTCCAAGAACTCCATTTTAGTTTGAATGTATCTATGCAAAAAACTAAGATATTTGAGCACCAGATGACGCTAAGAGTCTTTGATACCCAATTTGGTGCGTAGGGTATGGAAAATATTGGTGAAATTTGGTACTGTCTGGCCCCTTTCTTGACGTAGGGTGGTCCATCTAGTGTATTGGTCCTTGTAGCTTCCAACATGGTAGTATTTTTCTTTAATAGAGTCTCGGAAGGAATCCCATGTAGGGGCCACCAAAAACATTGTAGATTCCTCCACGACCCTTTGCTCATAGTAAGTATCCCACCAATCTTTAACACGGGGAATGACTTGAGGAGTGCAAAAGTGTTTTTTTCTCTATCGAAAAAATTGTGGACCGTAAGATATCCTTCAAGTAGATTCAACCATTTATCTACAATGTCCACATCTATCGGTCCTTAAAATAATGGAATATCAAAATTTACATGTACCTTTAAGGGGGTTGCATGGACACTTGATGAAGATGCTTCTCTTGTGGGTAGCCATCGAAGGATCTGCGCGAAATTGTCCATAATTTTGTTCCTTCATCGCGCGAGGGCTTCCTCGAGCAACATTTTAATAGGATCTCCTGCTCCATCATCTTTATTTTCGCCCCCCATGGATTTTTGTCGGGCTCGGGGCGACCTATCTTGTAATGGCTCGATTGGTTCGAGTCCCAACTTCTTGTACCCAAATCTTGTTGGGGACATACACGAAGAAAAATAAATGAAGAGTAGATTGCTCTGATACCATTGATCCAGATTTAGGAGAGGAACGAATTGATTAACAGACTAAATACAATAAACACAAAGATATGGTGAATAACACAAATATCCAGTGAGCAATATCTTCTATTAAATAATGAAATAGGCCGAAACTGTAAAATTGCAAAACTGAAACACTTGCTCGAATGGTGGTAGTTATATCTGAGAAGAGATGTGGCAGCTACATGCACCTGTCTGAGCAGAATGGATTGCAATGAGGCTCCAGAGGCCTTTTGATATTACTCATGAATGCCAAAACCATATACATTCAAAAACCTAACCCAAGAAGGTGAAACACCAAAATTCATGCTGGCCCTATGGGTAAGTTGGTGTAATTTGGTACCTCAACTTCCAAGGGTCGTAACTTTTGCATACGACGTCCGTTTTAGGCACGTGATAGTCCGTTGGAAAGGTATTTCAGAGAACTACACATTTCGCCATCAAACTCTGACTCCGTCTACAATTTGACTGTGGTGAGACAAAAAAAAAACGTTTAGGGCCCCAAGACAGCCCTGGAAGTACATCAAGATGTGTTGACATGAAAACATACAAAATAAGCCAGTTGGATTAGGCGAGAGGCCACCCATATACACTTGGAGGATGTGTGGGGCTTCAAACAAACCCAGAAGTGTAGAAATCACAATTACAAAGTAGTACAAAAGAACGTGTTGAACAAAAAACGGACACAAGGAGCCAGTTGGAATAGGTGGGTGACCACCAATATCCACCTGGATCAGGTCTCGGAAAGGAAATCAAACAAATGGACAATAAGAGAATAAACATGAAGAAAATGTAACAGGTGGTGTATTGCAATATGATTTAATCTTTTCATTAGATAATATTATCGATTCCTGGGTGGTAGACTTAAGAGATTTTATTTATGCCACACCCCATAGGAAATATTTTCAAGACTATGTTCAAGGTGATTTTGGACAGGTTCATTCGGGTGATGATAAACCATGTAAAATTGTTGGGAAGGGAAAGGTACAGACAAAATTACAAAATGGAAACCAATGGTTTTTGAGAGAGGTAAAGGACGTTCCATATCTGAGAAAAATTCTAATCTCAACTATGTAGTTGGGAAGTGAAGGGTGCATAACTACATTTATAGAAAAATCACGGAAGGTCACTAAAGGATCACTAGTAATAACAAGAAGAGAGAAGGTAGGTACATTGTATTTACGTAATGGTGACGTTGATTTTCCTACTGCTTTAGCGTCTACATGAGCGGATACAACATTGTGGCATCATAGAGTTGGGAACATGAGTGAGAAGGGGATGCAAATTCTCCAATCAAGAAATTTATTGCTAGGTTTGAAGCAGGTTGATTTGGATTTTTGTGAACATTGTATTTATGGAATACATAAGAGAGTTAGATTTCTCAAAGTTGGGAAGGGAAAAAATTAGTGAAAAATTAGATCTTGTGCAGATGTTGTGGATATTGTTGTTTACTTGATAAATAAAGGGACTTCAAGTTCCCTGGATGGTGGCATTCCAAAGGAGGTATGGACATGTACAAAGGTAAACTACTCATTTATGAGGACTTTCGGTTGTGAAACATTTGTCCACATTGATAAAGAAAATAGAACAAGGCTTGAATCAAAATCCAAGAAGTGTACTTTTATTAGATATGGAGTTAATGATTTTGGTTATTGCTTATATGATTATGAAAACCATAAAATCATTAGGAGTAGATATGCGATATTCAATGAGAAGGTCATGTATAAGGATCAGTTACAGTGAAGGAAAAAAAAACACATAATATATAGTGCTTGATGAGATCACTGAAAAATAAATTCCAAAGGTATCGAAAAATCAAAATGATCAAGAACAACAACAAGTACCTCAAACACCTACAAGTATTGGAATATCTACCAGGTTAAGTAGACCCCCTAATGGATACTCTCCTTCATTGTATTATGCATTGTTCACTGATTATGGTGAACCATAAGGATACAAAGAAGCAATGCATGTAGAAACCAGAAAGAAGTGGGAGCAAGGCATGGAAGAGGAGATGAACTCTTTGGTATAGAACTAGACTTGGGATTTGATTCAATTTCCTGTAGGAAAAAGAGCATTGCAGAATAAATGGGTTTACAGGTTGGAAGAAGATGGAGGAAAAAAGAGGTACAAGGCCTAACTTGTTGTAAAGGGATTTGCACATAAAAAATGTATAGATTTTGATGAAATATTTTCTCCCGTTGTTAAAATTATTTCAATTAAAACTTTATTTTAAGTCTAGTGGCAGTGGAGGATTTGCATCTTGAACAGTTATATGTAAAGACAACTTTTCTCCATGGGGATTTGGAGGAAGAGATTTATATGCAGCAACCATAGGGGTATGAGGTCAAAGGGAAGAATAAATTAGTATGCAGGTTGAAGAAGAGATTGTATGGATTAAAGTAAGCTCCAAGGAAATGGTATTTGGATTTTGGCAGGTTTATGACAGAACAATGTTATGTCAGGTGTCACTTTGACCAGTGTGTTTATTTTAAGAGACAAGATGATGGCAAATATATTGTCTTGTTATTGTATGTAGATGACATGCTTGTTGCGCAACCTAACATGCAAAAAATAAATGTACTCAAAAGAAAATTGGCTAATTCATTCGGAATGAAGGATTTGAGTGTTGAAAACCAAATCCTTGGCATGAGAATAACAAGAGACAAGAAAACATGCAAATTAACATTGTCCCAGGCTGAGTACATAGAGAAATTTTTGGAAAGATTTGGAATGCAGGATGCAAAAACAGTTAGTACACCTTTGGCCAACCATTTCAAACTAAGTAAGGAAATGTGTCCTAGGACACATGAGGAGATATACTACATGTCCAAGGTTTTATATTCCTCAACAATTAGTAGATTAATGTATGCAATGGTGTGTATGAGGCCAGATATTTCACATGCAGTGGGAGTTGTGAACATGTATATGGACAATCTAGGAAAGAGCATTGGATGGCAGTAAAGTGGATTCTCATGTATTTGAGAGGTACCACTGCACATGCATTATGTTTTGAAGGTTCAAAAATGGTTCTACAGGGATATGTTGATTCCGATATTGCAAGTGGCAAAGATAGCAGGAGGAACACCACATGGTGTGTTTTACTATAGGTGGGACATTAGTAAGTTGGGTTTCTAAATTGAAAAAGGTTGTTTCATTTTCAACAACAAAAGCAAAGTATGTTGCAACCATAGAGGCTAGTAAAGATATGATTTGGTTATAGAGGTTTGTGGAGGAATTGGGTAAGAAGCATGAGATAACAAGTTATATAATGATAGTCAGAGTGCCATTCATCGTGCAAAGAATTAAGCCTTCCACTCTAAGACTAAACATATACAACTCATGCACCACTTCATATGGTTGGTTTTAGAAGACAAACAGTTGAAGCTAAAAAATATACACACTAGCCAAAATCTTACAGATATGTTAACAAAGGTAGTAACCAGGGAGAAACTGGGTTTTTGCTCAGTTTTAGTTGGCCTTCAAGTATGATAGTAAAAGATGAAAAACTTGCCAGGTCCAAAGTTGAAGTATAGTCAAGTAGATGCAGTAATGGTGGAATTGTTGTAGTCAATCTCCAAGTGGGAGATTGTCGGTCGCAGATCCTAATTATCTTCTTGATTCATATGCAGGTAAGCCTACCCACCTTCTGTAGAGGGTTCGAGGGATGGTCCCAGAATGAAGGGGGTCTAGGGGGACCTACCCCTCGGTTGGGGGGCATGGGGACCAATGGGCCCTCGATTTTTTTTTTGGGAAAATTGCCTTGTAAAATATTGTATTTTCGTAGTTAATTTGGACTGTTCATTATAAGGTTGCAGATGTGATGGTAGAAGTTATGTTAGGGTTTTCGCCCAAGAAGGAAACCCTCCTTTTTGTACGAGGGCATTGTATTGTGACTGTGTATGATAGAGAACATTGTATTATGAGAGAAGAGACCGTGAGAGAAGGAAGAGGAAGTTACAATGGGTGTGATGTAGGTTGTATCCCTTCATTTGCTGGTAAATAATAAAGGAAGGACTATAAATTTCTCCGTGGACGTAGCCCATATTAGGTGAACCACGTATATCTGTTTCTTTGTTTGTATTATGCTCTTTTGTCTTTTATTTCCACATTGTTTTATTGCTATGTGATCTAATTCCTAACAGGGTAATCTGGATTTTACTAGCCTGGATTAATGAGGTATCTTGGTTGGGGATCCCACTTCCTAGGATATGTTTGATTTTCTCCAAGGAATCTAGATTTGCATTCTTTTCCACAAAAACATTGGGTCAGTGCTTGTAGGTTGGCTTCCTTGCTGAGATGACATCATGTGGGTCATAAACCCATCCCTCCCCTTTGTCAAAATCTAACTACATGAGCTTCTCTTCTGCTTCAGCAAAAGTTGTCCTTTTCTAAACCAAAAAGGGACCAACCTCTTGTGGTAGAGGGAAGGTAATGGCCTTTCTGTGTTGAGCAAAGAGGAAGTGATCCGGTAGCAGTCTTTGCCTGATATATTCCAAGGAAAAAATCCTTAGTGTCAAGAAGATAGGGAGCTTGTAAGGTTCTTTCTCAAAGTCATATACTCTAATGATTGTATGGTATTCAACTAGGTACCAATCCCCTTTCCTATCATCCTTGCTTAGTTGTAACATCTACCTTATCTCAGGCATTAATCTTGGAAGTGGAGTGCCATGTATCATAGTGTAAATGTCATTCATGTATTTGTTGACATAAAGGATAAAACCTCTGCTTTGCTCTTGTTTCTTGATCTTAGGGGCCCATTCAGTGTTTCGTTTCAACTTTCCAGCGTCATTTGAAATATTGATTCCCCAAGCCTCAAAATATGGGTGGTTTTGAGACAGGACAAGGTACACCAGGTAAGATTGGTATCTAAAAGATCTAGTACTATGGAAATTTTCCAATTGAGCTTGCATGAATTCCTCTAGGAGTTGGCAGTAATCAAACTTTGGGAGATTCATGGATTCTGAGGGCCATAGAAGAGAGAAAAGGCCAAGAATAGCCTCATCAACTACTTTGTCATGTTCATACCCTAGAATTTGGTAAATTATGGCCACAACTTGTCTACTGATTTAAGGAAAAATGATGGATTTTAAAGGAGGCAGAGTAATTGATAATGGGGTATTGGGAGATAACATATTACCTAAAAGACTTTCTTTTTCAGACTGAGACATCTCTTGATACTTGGCCTCTAGGGAATGGTCTCCAAATTTTCATAAGGGGCATCAAGAAAACATAGCATTTTGGCTAGGGAGTGTAGTGATATGGTGCAAATAATTCTATATCCACATGTAGAGATCATTTTTCCTTCATTTTCTTGATAATTGGTAGAGCACTAGTGGAAAAGCTCAAGGAAATTGAAGGTTTGTAGGACGTTGGATCGGGCCAGGTTCTATTACCACAAGTGTAAGTTGTATTGGTTGTTGTTTGAATTGTTTTAAGCATTGTGAATGATTGGGCATAAGTCTAAAAATAATAGGACCGGGTTGATAATGTTGTTATCTCTATCAATCAGGGGCTCATCGGCTGGGACAAGTTTCTCAGACGATTGAGGTTTTTGAAGGCTTCAGATAGTAGCCATTTTACCAACTTAGGAGTAAGATTAACTGTAACAAATGAATGTAGGGGCCTTTGCGATTTCACAACTTACCTTTTTTACCGTTGGAACCTGTATAGGAGGGAATTTGTCGCAGTGCTTCAAGAGCTCAAATGTCGACTTGGTGCTAATTGTGCCCATTGAGGGTTTTTTGGTCCTATTTTAAGTTTTAAGTGCCACACGTCACTAGATCATTGGTGAAAGCCTTTGAATTTTGCAATGGTGTGAAATTTGAGTGACTTCATGCATGGCGTTAGTAGGGCCCCATAGACACGTGACAACCTCATGTTGGTTTGAGGTGGCATTTATGCACATGTCATCAAGGCTTGGGATCGTCCATTGGTGCCCTTTGTAATTTCTAGTGGGTCTTGTTGGACGCCTTGTTGGCTGGTCCACTTGTCCTCTATCAGTCTTTGGGTCCACCATCATGTGACATGTCAATGCCATGGGGTGTTATGTTAGTTGCCGAGTGTGTATTATGCCCTGGGGGCGATTGGTGGTTTTCCTCAAATCCACAAATAGATTTGAATGGCACCTAATGGTGGTTTCCTCGCTACTCCTGACGATGTGATTCCAATGAAAAAGGGACACGTGTCCCCAAGTAAACCACGACCACATTGCCAAAGGAATGTTAAGGCCCTTCCTGATCCGGATTATTTTCGGCACGAAATGAGAGCGGAGATATAATAAAGCAACGTACACAGATATCTCGGATATCCAATAATACAATAGAAATGTATCAGAGATGCAACCATAAACACAGAGATACAATAATACACAACTTTCTATTAGTGAGCGAAAATGTACAAAGACTATAAAAATACAAAGTGAAAGACTCGCTAGAATGGTGGCAACTTATCTCTGAGAAGAGATGTGTCCGCTACTCGAATTTGCCAGAAGATGATTTTACAACGAGGTTCCAAAGGCCTTTTTATCATAAATAAAATCCAAAACCCTAACCCCGGAAGATGAAAAGCCAACAGTTTTGTGGACCCCGTTTTGGGTAGTTTGCTGTATCAACTTCCCGTGGGCGTAACTTTGGCATACGATCTCTGTTTGGGGCGCATGATAGCTTGTTGGAAAGGTATCGTCGAGGATATTCATTTAGGGGGCTCAATTAGAGCCTTTGGCCATCATTGAGAAGCTCGATCCCAAAAACCTTCATTTAGGCCCTCAAAATGGCCCTGAAAGTTAAAAACTGCTAAAAATAGTAAATTACCAAAATTGTCAGAAAACTGTTTTGAGCCAGTTGGAAAAGGTGAGTGGCCACCGATATCCACCTAGATAAATACTCCCTCCTTAGGAATCAATGGTATCCATTGCGTTGAGTGCCCGGGGGAGAGGGAAAAGCATTTGTTGAATCTGCATTTTGATTGCTGGGTGTAATGTGGAATGTTGCACTCGGCTACGGTATTGTGTGGACTATATCGTGCTCACTTGCTTCAGGTTCTTCTCCTGTCTGTGATGCTGACAACCTTGTTTCAATGTTGTTGTTGGCTGCCTGTGCTTCCCCAATCTTCTTGAGGAACTATCACACGTCTGCCAACTCCTCTTGAATTCTGTCTCTGTGGCACACATCATTCTCAAAATCCTCGGATGTACGATCCTGAACCATTTGGGCTATCATTTCTGCATCATCCTCGGTAATCGTGTACTCTGGAGGTGTTCTATGTGCCTTCATCTTCTTGCACACACCCCATGTCTGAGTAGTTGGTCACTTAGTCGGGCCTGGTTCTTGTGGATTGGGACTTGGTGTCGTCCCCTGCGCTACCTCAACTTGTTTCTGCTGTACTTTGGGGGGGTGTGTATTATTCTTCTTCCCCTTCTGGGTTCCTGTCTTAGATGTCCCTTCTTTTTTCTGCTTTTTTTTGGTATGGACCATCCTTGGTTTCTTGGGCACTGGGACTCCCTGAGGTTGTGTCTCTCCTTGCCCTGCCTCCTTAGCATTTGTATGTTCCTGCCTTGCCTCCTCTTCCTCTGTCCTTGCAGGTATGTCTTGAGTAAGGATGGTAATCCTCCAGACGTCTTCCCAATCCTTGATAGCCATTTATATGTCGCCCTCTGTGATGAAATAACGCAGTTGTAGCCACTGCGTTTTGGGGTCCTTCCGCGCCTGGATCCACATCGCATGTCAAGTAGCCTTGAAGTTAGCTATGTTATGATAGTATGCAACAACTTGCGGTGTTATTTTCCAAAGGTTGGCGATGGTCTCCTGTAGGTCACGAAGGTATCCTTTGAATACAACTGCGTTCATATTCCTGTGCTTAGCGTCTGACGCGACGCCAAGTGATAAATATCTCGCTCCATGATTGGGTTTAGGTCTGGTGGCGAAAAATGCATATTTCGGTTCCTTCCATCCTATAATGGCTATTAGCATGAGCAGCCATGAATAATGAAATTTTGTTCCCAAATCCTGCACATCCTTACAGTCATCTAGAAACATATTCAAAAGATAAGGGGCCCAACTGACCGTGGTGCCCTCGGCACACTGTGTTGCAACTGTGACAACCCTAGACGAGACTTCCTCCTTGCGGCATTTTCTTAGCAACTTGCAGGCCATGATTTTTGCGCTCATTTTTTTTCGCGGCGTCACTGATTCGTTTGATGATGATTTCACACGTCCCCCTTTCAGTGTCGTATTTCTTTTTCATCTCCTCCGCAAGTGCTTTCTCCTTTGTTTTGTCATCGAGAAATTGTGCGGGATCCATGCCCCGTGATGGCAGCCCTGTAATGTGTGCAATGAGCTCTACGTCTATTGAGATGACCATGTCCAACCATATATCTCCGCCATGTGTTACTGCCATCAACTGTTGGCATACTGTCCTCTGCCAAAGTGTGGTAGTTCCAATAGACCTAAAATGCTCGTTTTTGCTAACCCTACTGCCCACTAGAGTGGTTGATGAATCGGTTCCCCAAATAGATCTACGCCCACTGTCTGTAGGTAGAATTTCTTCGCAAACTTTGGGAACTTGTCCATGTCTGTTACATCATGGTCCGAGTATTTTAGCTTCTTGACATAACCTAGCAAGTCTGATTTCACCCTTACCCCTTCTGGTATACATGAAAAAACAATGGTTGCAACGGGTTACTTGCGTGGTGACCTAGGTACCTACTAATTGTCCTTTTTCGGTGGTGGAAGACTCGAGGTTCCAACCTCCATTGGTCATTCTTTGACATACTGTTCTGGTCAGCCTGTGACATCTTCCACTGCTCCCTCTTGTGGATGGTTCGACATAGTTGTCTATGACTCATCTGGCTCGGTCGCTTCTGCCTACTTTAGAGCCGTCCCATTGACTCTCGGAGCTTCTTTAGGGTTCTTTGGTTGCGCTTGGCTGCATGTGCCCTGGTTCTGTTGACCCTGTTCCTCTGTCGGCATATCCATGTTCATGTCCTCAGGTGTTGTTTGTTGGGTTTCTTCTACCACAGGTGTGGGGTTAATTGGTGTGGTATCTGGTGATGGGATTTTGTTTACATTGACGACCTCTAGCGGTTGTTGTTCGCTTTCCTGCGATTGTACCTGTGCCCTGGTCCTAACTCCGGAGTGTCGGGTAGTCTGGCTCGGTTCTGCTTGTTTGGGTGGTGCCATGGTGGTGGAAGTCGATCATTCACTATGTTCAGTGGTATCTGTAACCTCTGTGAACTTTGCTTTGTGCTTCGTAGGCTCTATCACTCTCTGTCTCTTCTTATTTCGCAATAGGCTTTTGGCTCACGCGTCCCTGATTTGTATGGGCATTGTATGAAGCTTGTCGATGACGCTACCTTTATTACAGATTCAATGAACCTCTAGTTCCTTCGTACTTACCATTACTCTCCCTTGTTGTCTCTAGTTGGCGTGATTAATGCGGCGTCCCGTCATTTCCGACATTCAAGTCCACTTGCCTTCGTCATTTAGTACTTCTTTTGTCATCTTTACCTTTCCTGCTTGTTTCCATTTTAAACGGACCATTGGTCTTGTCCTCGTCGGGTTTGTATTCCTAAGTGTGCAGGCTCTTTCTCGTTTCGGCGCACTGTATCTCTGTTGGCAACAATTACTATTTTTTTTTTTTTTTTTTCAGTTGCGCAGTGACTTTCATGTTGTGGGTGGTCGACTATCCTTGTACAACTTCAATCGGCTCCCATTGATCATCCAATTATACGCTTCTTAAGTCCTTCAACTGTACAACTCCCCCATCTGTGACAATTTTTACTTCATATGGTCCTAACCAATGCATTCTGAGTTTTCCTGGATGCTGAATGGATTTGTTGTCATACATCAACACTAAGTCTCCTTCTTCGAAAGTTTTATTCTTGATGTGTCTATCATGCCAAGCTTTGTCCCTTGCCTTCTAAACTTCTTGGTGGAACCTTGCTAGGATCCTATCTTCCTCCATGATCATCAACTGATTTAGTCTCTCATGTATTGTGCCTCGCTCTGTCGTGTGTGTAATTGCTACTATGCGCAGACTAGGTACTAGAAATTCTAATGGCACCACTACTTCTTGTCCATATACCAATTTTAATGGTGCGTGCCCTGTCAAATTCTTGCATGTGTTCCTGTATGCCCACAATACTGCTGGTATTTTGAGGTCCCAATCATCCTTGTTGACATTACAGATCTTTGTTAGTGCATTTTCCAGGATTTTGTTAAATGCTTCTACTATGCCATTTGTTTGTGGGTGATATGGCGTGATATTTTGATTATGGACTTCAAACTCTTCAGTCATAGCCTTGATAGTGTTGGTAATTAAGTGAGTGCCTTGGTCGCTCATCAAAATTCTTGGGCAACCAAATCTAGTGATTACTTGTTCAAATAGAAAATATGATGTTGTTTATGCACTGCAATCCTTCATTGGTGTTGCTTCCACCCATCTTCTCAGGTATGCTGTCGCGGTGATAGTGTACCTTGCTCCTGTTCTTTTTTCTATTGGGTTGATTGGTCCCACAAAGTCTATTGCCCATTTATCGAATACCTGCAAAGTTACATGTGGTCGTAATGACATTTTGTTAAGCCCTAATATTGGCTCATTACCCCTTAATTGGGGCATATTAGATTAGTAATGCTATTTTATTTATGTCAGCTTTAGGCCATTAGTTGTAATTTATATTAGTAATGTTATTTTATTTATGTCGTCTTTAGGCCATTATTTGTAATTATACCTCCTAGTCTCCTATATATACCAAGGAGACATTTTCATTTTGAATCATCTTGTACTTGAACATTTAAGTGGGGT
>SNQJ01S0203724.1:0-16638 GCA_010110895.2 Picea sitchensis
ACCTCCTAGTCTCCTATATATACCAAGGAGACATTTTCATTTTGAATCATCTTGTACTTGAACATTTAAGTGGGGTAAAAGGAGGTTTCCCCCTCGAAGAGGCTTATTATCTGAAATTGTCTCTTTTTCAAGGTGTTGAGTACCTTTTCTGAGGATTTTCTATGCTATATTGATATTTGGTTCTTAACACATTTGATGCACCAATTGAATTTTTTCAATTAACTTCTTTACTCTATCAATGACATAATGACAATCAATAGCAATATCCTTCCCAAAGATAAAATCTAAAGGATATTTTTGCAAGTAACCAAAACATGCCTCAAATGGAGATGTTTGAGTCGATGAATTCTTAGCCCGGTTATAAGCATGTTGAATGTAGTGTAAGTGCTCATCCCAAAGATTAGGATGTTTGATGAAATAACCACGAAGAAGATGTACTAATTTTCTATTTACCACTTCTGTTTGACCATCATTTTGTGGATGGAATGTTGTGATCTTTTTCAACTTGTTGTCCATGAGTTCCCATAATCTTGATCCAAAGTTCCCAATAAATCGAGAATCTCGATCAGAAATAATGGATTTGAAAACCCAAAATGTACCCATACATGTTGAAAGAACATTTGTCTCATTTTTTCAGTTGTAACCTGCTTCTTACAAGGCATTAAAATACACATTTTGCTGAAATGATCAACCACAACATAAATATAATCATGATTCTTTTTAGACATAGGTAATTGATCCGGATTATTTTCGGCATGAAATGAGAGTGGGGATATAATAAAGAAATGCACAGAGATATCGCGTATATCCAATAATATAACAGAAATATATCAGAGATGCAACCATAAACACAGAGATACAGTAATACAGGATTTCTATTAATGAAAGAAATGTACAGAGACTGTAAAAATACAGAGTGAAAGACTCGCTAGAATGGTGGCAGCTTATCTCTGAGACGAGAAGAGATGTGATGGCTACTAGCATTAAACAAGAGATGATTACAATGAGGCTCGGAGCCATTTTACAATAGGCAGAATGCTCAAAGTCCCTAGACATCCTAACCCTAGAGATGAAGCGCCAAAGTCATGTGGGCCGGATTTGGTCAAGTTGGTGCATCAACTTCGAGGGGTCGTAACATCTGATCTCGTTTTAAATGTGATAGCTCGTTGGAAAGGTATGCGTCGAGGAGAGATTCATTTCAGGGCCTCAATTATTCCTTCGTATATCGTGAGAACCTTGATGATCTAAAAAAACTTCATCTAGGCCCTCAAAATGGCTGAAGTTAAAACACGCTAAAAATAGTAAATTGCCAAAATGGCAAAAGCTGTTTTTGAGCCATTTGGAAAAAGGTGGGTGGCCCAGGTATCCACACGGATCAATCCTCCCTCAACCAAGACGGTCTCCATTGCGTTGAGTGCTCCGAGGAGAGGAAAAAGCATTTGATGAATCTGCCATCTTGGTGAGCTGCTTGTCTTCTTGGAGATCCATTTTGGATTTGTGGAAATCTGTCGAACATGTGGTGGAAGGTTTGGGCCTTTTAACTAGTATGGCTAACTTTAGATGTTGTGTCTGAAGGAATCTTAGATGCTTCATTTGCACCATGTCGACACTGCTTCTATTAGATAGAGTTAGCTTTGGTAGAAATTTTGTGGTGGGATTCTGATATCATACATTTCACTGCCCCGAAAGATTGTGGAGAGAGATGAATTTTTTCTAGTGAGATACTAACTAGCAGCCTTGTTTAGGTGTTAGAGGCGTGGATTGGAAATACCTCTGGTATCACGTAGAGATGACCCCCAATTAATAATGACACTCTGAGTCCAGGACTCATAAATGGCATGGTGTTTCCACATATATGGTTGGCCCAAAGAGAACATCCACCCGGACATCCGGTGGGAAACATCACATAATACCTCATCAGCAGAAGGGTTGGATCTGCGTTGTGACAATGGAAACAGCAGCTGGTACGACACCAGATCTAGATCCTTGAAGCCACCCAATCTTTGGCGCTATGATTCTTGGGTGTGAATTATTTATGCGACAATCCAAGCTGTTGGCGACCTTGGCTGAGATCGGGTTCTTCTCACTTTCGATATCAACAATGAATTGCAATAGGGTCCCCTTCATCCATGTCTGTGAATGAAAAAGGTGATCCCCTCTTCAATATCTATTGGTCCTTTTGGTTGAATTGTCTGGTCAGCGACAATAGCGATGGGAATTACAACGTCGATGATATCTTTGATGTTTTGAGAATCAGATTCTGAATCAAGTTCCGGCTCCTTGTCTTTGATCTCGACCACCCGATAGTACATTTTGGTGACATTCATGTTGGTGTTGTGCGAGGCACATGGAAATGCAGCACCATTTTCCAGTGTCCTTTTTTTTCTTCTCGTGACCCTTCTTTTCACGTGGCTTGGAGCATTTTTGGGAGATTGTTTGTTAGGATCGTCTTTTCCTTAGGTTTTGTGGATTTGCGGACCCGAACTCCCGTTTGTTGTAGTGCCTAAATTTACGCTCGATTTTAACGGTGTCGATAAGCGATAAGTGATGAGATGTCGGAAAATCCATTTGATTTGGATGTATCGTGTAAGAGCCCCATTTGAACCAAATCTTGGATTCGGAATCTTTGATACCCGGCTTAGTCGCAGGTATGGGAAGCTATTGGTGAACACAAGGGCTGCTTGGTCCCTCTCTTGTCATGGTGTGGTCCATCTCATATAGTCCTCATAGTTTCCAACGGGGTAAATGCTGTTCCTTCGCATCCATAAAAATCCCAAGTGGACTCGGCTCGTATATTCGAGACTCCTCTGTGGAATACGCTTCGATAAGTTCCCCACCAATGTTGACATGGGGAGAGCCTTAAGGAGTCACGAGGTGATCTTTTCCTTTGTCGAGAAAAAATTATGAAGCAGAATGACCTTCTATGATTTAACCATTTATCTAGGGCATGCGCATCTATTTGACCTTCAAATACGGGAATATAAAATTAACATGTACCTTGAGGTGAGAGTTCCTCAAAGTGGTAAACAGTGAAGATCTTGTACGATGCTATCAGCGAGCATTGAAGGATGTGGGAAAAATTCTCCATCATTGCGTCCCTTTGTGGCATTGAGAGCTTGCTCAAACAGCGGTGATAGGATCGTCTGCTCCATCGTTTTTCTTTCTTCCACCATTAAGGGTTTTGCTGGAGTTATGCGAGGAAGTGATTGTCCTCGAGAGAGACAAATTTCGAGACCCAACTTCTTATACTCCCGGACCTCGTCGGGGACATGCGAAAAATGATCAAGAGGCGGCTGCTTTCGATACCCTTGTCAGGATTATTTTACGTACGAAATGAGGAAGCGGGGATATAATAAATAGAAATGCGAGAGATATACATATATCAATAATATAACAGAAATATATCGATGCAACCATAAACACAAAGATCACAGGTAATACGCGATTTCTATTAATGAAAAGAAATAATACGGTAATAAAATATAGAGTGAAAGACTTCGCTAGAATGGTGGCTGACTTATCTCGAGAGATGTGATGGCTACTGCGCGTGCCAAGGAGATGATTACAATGAAACGGAAGGCCTTTTAATGAGCGGGAATGCCAAAGTCGAACATCAAAACCCTAACCCTAGGAGATGAAGCGTAAAAGTCATGGCAGGCCCGTTTGGGTAAGTTGGTGCATCAACTTCGGGGTCAACTGCATCACGATCTCGTTTTAGAAGTTGGAAAGGTATCGTCGAGGAGATTCATTTTGGCGCCTCAATAATGCCTTCAGATATCATTGAGAACGTCGATCATAAAAACTTCATCTAGGCCCTCAAAATGGCCCGGAAGTTAAAACTGCTAAAAATAGTAAATTGCCAAAATGGTAAAAGCTATTTTGAGCCATTTGGAAAAAGGTGGGTGGCCGATATCCACCTGGATAAATCCTCCTCCTTAGGAAGCAATGGTCTCCATTAGCGTTGAGTTCCAGGAGAGGAAAAACATTTGATGAATCATCTTAAGAACACTTGTCTTGTTGGGAAGTCACCTTGTTGTAGTTTGTGGAAATCTGTCCTGCGAACATGTGGGTACAGAAGGTTTGGGCCTTTTTAACCGGTCTGGATATTTTAGATGGCCCGTAATGGAAGGGAATCTTAGATGCTTCTTTGCAACCATGTCGATGCATACATTTGGATAGAAGGTGCTTTTGGTAGAAGTTGTGGTGGTTCTTGATGTCTTACCATTTCACCCTTTGAAAAGATTGTGGAGAAGATGAATTTTTCTAGTATGAGATACTACCTGAATCACTATTTAGGTGGTATATTAGTTGGAACTAACTCTGGTATACTATAGATATGACCCCCAGAGTAACAATGACACTACTGAGTCGAGACTCATAGATAGCATGGTGTTTCCACATATATGGATTGCCCAAGAGAACATCCTGAGACATCCAATTGGGAAGCATCACGTAATACCTCATCCTTGAAGGGTTGGATGCTTGGTATGACAATCGACACTCTTGGTACGACAGTCTAGATCTTAAAGAAGCCACCCAATCTTTGTATGATTGGGTGTGGTGTTGTCGACAATCAATTGTTTGACCTCTGTGAGATGAAGTTCTTACGGCTTCCACTATCAACAATAAAATGCGGCGGGGTCACCTTCACCCCTGTCACATATGAATGAAAAGGTGGTCCCCCTCTTCAGCATTTGTTGGTTCTTATGGTTGAATTGATCTTGATTGACAATAGCGGTGGGGTCTGCGTCGATGATATGTATTTACAGGTGTTTGAGAATCGGTCCCGAATGGGGAGTTCGGCTCATGTCTTTGATCTGCGGCCACCAATGGCTGTTTTGAACGACATTCCTTGATTGTTGTGCGGGGGCTTTTATTGAATCGCACCATTTTCGATCAATCCTTCTTTGTCTTCCTGTGACCCTTTCCTGTGTCTTGGACTGAGTTTTGGGAGATTGTTTGTTAGGGATGTCTTTCATACTTTGGTTGTTTTGGATTTGGAAACCCAGGAACTCCGTTTATTCACGGTGCTTAAATTTGCGATTTGCAATGATATGATAAGCTGACCATAGAGTGATAAGATGTCGAGAAAAATCATTGATTTAGATGTATCATGTAGAGGCCCGTAGTATTCGAACAAATGTAGTTGATCTTTGATACCCGGCTTGTGCACCAAGGTATGGAAGCTATTAGTGAACTTCAGAACTTCTTGTCCCCTCTCTTACCACAGTGTGGTCCATCTCATATCTTGGTCCTCATAGTTTCCAATGAGGTAATACTATTTGTTCCTTCTGCATCCATAAAAAAAAAAATCCCAAATTGGGCTCGGCTCGTAAATTCGGATCCCTCTGTGGAACTCTACTCCCGGTAAGTTTCCCACCAATGTTTGATGACATGGGGAGAGCTGGCAAGAATGAAGGTGATCTTTTCGCTGTCGAGAAAAATTATGAAACGGAAAATAACCTTAACAGTTAACCATTTATCTAGGGCATACGCATCTATTTGACCTTCAAATAAAGGGAATATCAAAATTAACTGTGCCTTGAGGGTGAGGTTACTTTCAAAGTGGTAAACGATGAAGATGCACTGATGCTATCGTGACGTTGAAGGATGTGGAAAAATTCTCATCATTTCATCCTAAATGCGTGAAACTGCTCAAACAGCGGGCTGATAGGATAGATGCGCTCCATCGTTTTTCTTTTATTACGCCATTAAGGGTTTCTTGGGTGTCGCGAGAGCCATTGTCGAGAGAATGACTCGAGACCCAACTGCTATACTCCGGACCTCGTGGGGACATGCGAAAAATGATCCTGGCGGCTGCTCACGATACCAGTCAGGATTATTTTACGTACGAAATGAGGGCGAGGATATAATAAAGAAATGCTGCGGAGATATAGCATATCCAATAATATATGAAATATATCAGAGATGCAACCATAAATAGAAGTCTGATAATACGATTTCTATTAATGAAAGAAATGTCGAGAGACTATAAAAATACAGTGAAAGACTTCATTCACAGAATGGTGGTGACTTATCTACGAGAAGAGATGTGATGGCTACTGCATTGCAGAATATGATTACAAGGAGGCTGGGAAGGCCTTTTTCTGATGAAGCCGGGGAATGCGAAAATTCCTAGACATCCAAGAAACCTAACCCTAGGAGATGAAAGCAAAGTCATCAATGGGCCAAAGCAGGTAAGTTGGTGCATCAACTTCGGGGTCGTAAATTTTGCATACGATGTTTGTTTGGGGTGAATGATAGATTTTTGGAAATGTATTGACAAGGAGATTAATTTCACATGATAAATCATGTGTTTGGCGATCATTGAGGTGTTCATTCGCGAAAAAACATCGTTTAGGTTTTCAAAATGGCCTCAGAAGTTTAAAATTGCTAAAATAGTAAATTGCAAAATGGCCAGCATTTTGACCATTTTGGAAAAGGTGGTTGGCCACAGGTATCCACCTAGATCAATCCTCCCTCCTTAGGAAGAAATGGTCTCCATTGCGTTGAGTTCCCAGGAGAGGGAAAAGCATTGTTGAATCTACATCTTGATGAACTACGCTTGTCTTCTTTGGGAAGTCATATTTGCCTTGGTTTATTCGAAATCTGTCCTGAACACGTGGTACGGAGGTTGGGCCTTTTTAACTAGTGCAGGTATTTTAGATATTTGTGTGCGAGAAAGAATCTTTAGGTGCTTTGCTGCAACCTTGTCGGCAAACTACGGTGGATAGAAGGTGCTTTGGCCAGAGCTGTGGTGGCTGCATTAATCTTTTCACCCTTTGAACATATTGTGGAAAAGATGAATTTTCTAGTATGAGATACTACGCTCTTGTGCTTGTTTAGGTGGAAGGTAGTTGGAACTACCTCACGGTATCTGTAGAGATGACCCCAATTAACAATTACACTACGGAGTTGAGACTCATAGATAGCATGGTGTTTCCATATGGTTGAAGAACATCCACCGGACCCGATTGGGGAAACATCACATAATACCTCATCCTTGAAGGGTTGGATCTGGTATGAAAATAAAACCTTATTTGGTAAAATACGAAGATCGTCCTTGGCAAATCCACCCAATGTTTTGTATGATTGGTGTGGTGTTGTCGACAATCCCAGCTGTTGGCGACCTCTGCTGAGATGAGGGTTCTTACGGCTACTATCAACAATAAAATGTAGTGGGTCCATACCCACATCTGTGAATGAAAAGGTGCTCCCCTCTTGGATCATTGGTTCTTCTAGTTGAATTGATCGCGATTAGCGACAATAGCGGTGAGATATAGCGTCGATGGTCTGTCTTTACCCAGTGTTTTATGAATCGGTCCCGAATCGAGTTGACTCCTTGTCTTTGATATCGACCTCAAATGATTGTTTTCAGCGACATTCATGCGGTGTTGTGCCGAGAAGGATTGCGATGGCACCATTTTCGGTGTCCTTCTTTGTCTTCCGTGACCCCTTCCTTTCTGTGGCGGGTGGTTTTGAGAGGCATTTGTTAGAGTACATCTTTCATGCTGGTTGTTGTGGATTCTGGGGCAGAACTCACATTTGTTACAGTGCTTAAATTTACGCTTTCCCGATTTTAACGGCGATATCGATAAACTTATAGAGTGTTGAGATGTCCGGAAAATCCATTTCGGTTTGGATGTATCGTGTAGAGCCCGATGTATTTGAGAACCAAATGTCGTTCGGAGTATTTGATACCCAGGCTTGATGCGCCAAGGTATGGAAGCTACTGGTGAACTCCGGAACTGATTGACCCCTCTCTTTAGTGTGGTCCATCTCATATCTTGGTCCTCATAGTTTCCAACTTAGTGAATGCGTTCGCTACATCCATAAAAAAATCCCAAGTGGGCTTTCGGCTCGTATATTCAGACTCCTACGTGGAACTCTTTTCCCGGTAAGTTTCCACCAATATTTTGGCGTAGAGCCTTAGGAGTCTTGGTGATCTTTTCCTTGTCGGAAGAATTATGAGCAGCAGGAGAACTAACCTTCTAACATATTTAACCATTTATCTAGGGCATCGCATCTATTTGACCTTCAAATAAAAGGAATATCAAAATTAGCAATGGAAGGTGAGGTTCCTCCAAAGTGGTGGCTTGATGAAGATGCACCTGTTGCTATCGAAATTCGTTGAAGGATGTGGGAAAAATTCTCCATCATTTAGATCCCTCTGTCGTGAGAGCTTCCTCAAACATGATGATAGGATCGTCTGCTCCATGCGTTTTTCTTTTCTTCGTCCATTGAGGGGACTGCTGGAGTTGTGCGAAGGCGATTGTCCTCGAGCTTCGAGACCCAAATTCTATACTCGGACCTCGTCGAGGACATACCTTGAAAAATGATCAAGAAGCGGCCTGCTCACATTACCAGCAGTCCGGTTATTTCGGCCTTTTTGAAATGAGGCGAGGATATAATAAAAAATGCGAGAGATATGTATATCGATAATATAACAAATATGTCGAGGAGATGGAAACCATAAACGGAGATCTGATGTGCGATTTCTATTAATGAAAGAAATGCGGTAATAAAATACAGTGAAAGACTAAGCTAGAATGGTGGCGACATCTGCGAGAAGAGATGTGATAATACTACGCATTACTTGAAGATGATTACACAATGGCTCGGAAGGCCTTTTTCTGATAGATGAGATGCCAAAAGTCCTAGACATCCAAAACCTAACCTAGGAGATGAAACTTAAAAGTCATGTGAATGTTTGGATTTGGGTAAGTTGGTGCATCAACTTCGGAATTAGTAACTTTGCATCGATCCTCCATTTTAAGTGTGATAGCTCGTTGGAAAGGTATGCGATGGAGGAGATTCATTTGGGGCCTCAATCGTACCTTGACTATCATTGAGAACCTTCATCTAAAAAACTTCATCCCAGGCCCTCAAAATGGCCCCGAAGTTAAAACACACACTTTAAAATAGTAAATTGCCAAAATGGCCGAGAAAAGCTGTTTTGAGCCATTTGGAAAGTGTGGGTGGCCACTGATATCCCTGGATCAATCCTCCCTCCAAAGGAAGCAATGGTATCTCCATTGAGTTGAGTTTCGAGGGGAGAGGGAAAAGCATTTGTTGAATCGCATCTTGGTTGGTTGCTTGTCTTCCTTTGGGGAAGTCATATTTGCTTGGTTGTGGAAATGCATTACTTGAACCTTTGGTTGGAAGGTTTGGGCCTTTTTAACCGGTCTGGATATTTTAGATGACTATTTGCAGAAGAAATCTTCGTGCTTCGTTTATAATCAATGAATAAATAATGTCGAATGTCGTCTGAATATTTAGGTGTGATCGTTGAATATCATTCAAATAGCCAAGCACTACAAGATTGAGACTCATAGATAACATGGTGTTTCCACACATATGGTTGGCCCAAGAGAACATCCACGGACATCCGAGAACATCACATAATACCTCATCCTTGAAGGGTTGGATCTTGTATGAAAATCGACACTCTTTGGAAACCACAAAGATCTCGTACTTGTCGAAGCCACCTGATGTTTTATGATTGCGGGTGTGGTGTTGTCGACAATCCAAAGTGTTTTACGACCTATGTTAAGATGAGGTTCTTAAACCTCCCTTATCAACGATAAAATGCGGTAGGAGTCCTTCACCCACATCTGTGAATGAAAAGCTCTCCCCTCTTACCGGATCCATTGGTTATTCTGGTTGAATTGATGTGGTAGCGACAATAGCGGTGGGGAATCTGGCGTCGATGATCACGATAACTACTAGTGTTTTCAGTCGGTCAGATGAGTTGACTCCTTGCCTTTGATCGACCACCAATGGCTGTTTTTGAAGCGACATTCATGGGGTGTTGTGCGAGGCTTTGGAAATCGCACCATTTTTCTAAGTGTCCTTCTTTGTCTTCAGTGACCCTTCTTTCACGTGGCTCGGTTTGGTTTTTAGGAATTTGTTTGTTAGGGATGTCTTTTCATACTTTGGTTGTTGTGGATTTGGGAGGGCAGAACTCCGTTTACGATTACGGTGATTACGCTGATTTTATGGTATCGATAGGCATACTTAGGTGATGAAGATGTCGAAGAAAATCCGACGGTTTGGATGTATCTATGTAGAGCCACGTGGTATTCCGGGGCAAAATGTCGTTCGAGTCTTTGATACCCGGCTTAGTGCGCGAGGTATGGAAGCTATTGGTGAACTTCCGAGCTAATTGGCCCCTCTCTTGCAGGTGGTCCAATCTCATATCTTGGATCCTCATAGTTTTCCAGCGAAGGTGATGTTGTTCCTTTACGCATCATAAAAAATCCCAAATGGAGCTCGGCTCAGGTATATTCCAGACTCCCTCTGTGGAACTCTGCTCCATTAAGTTTCCACCAATGTTTGACATGGGGAGAGCCTTAGGGAGTGCGCGAGGTGATCTTTTCCTTGTGGAAAAATTGATATGAGAAATAACCTTCTAGTTTAACCATTTATCTAGGGCATGCATCTATTTGACCTTAAAAATCACGGGAATATCAAAATTAACTTTGTACCTTGAAAGGAGTGCCTCCAAAAGTGGTATTGATGAAGATCGCGATGCTCGTGAGGCGTTGAAGGATGTGGGAAAAAGTGCTCCATCATTTTAGATCCCTCTTACGTAGTAGAGCTTCATCAAACAGCGGTGATAGGATGGAAATGCAGCTCCATCGTTTTCTTTTCTTATACGCCATTGAGGGTTTCTTGGGTGTGCATGGCGATTGTCTCGAGAGAGACAAGCTCGAGACCCAACTTCCGGACCGCAAATTAGGGACAATACTGCTGAAAAAATGATCAAGAGAGCGAAGCACGCTCACGATGCCAGCGGTCGGATTATTTTGACGCGAAATGAAATGAGATATAATAAATAAATGCGGAGATATATGTCATATGTTCAATAATATATCATAAATATCTCTGATATGCAACCATAAATCTGATCTGATGTGCGATTTCTATTAATGAAAGTAATGGACAGGCTGTAAAATCTGGTGAGCTTCGCTAGAATGGTGGTGACTTATCTCTGCGAAGAGATGTGATGGCTACTAGCATTAAAGAAGATGATTACAATGAGGCTCGGGAAGGCCTTTTTACAATAAACAAGGAATCACGAAAAGTCCTGAACATCCAAAACCTAACCTAGGAGATGAAGCACCAAAAGTCATGTGAATTTGGTTTGGGTAAGTTGGTGCATCAACTTCGAGGGGTCGTAACTTTTTAATACGACATTTTTTTTAGGAGTGTGATAGCTTGTTGGAAAGGTATGCGTCGAGGAGATTCATTTTTGGGGCATCATCATGCGCCCGGCTATCGTGAGAACCTTCGCCGTAAAAACTTCCTCTAGGCCCTCAAAATGGCGGAAGTTAAACACCTTTAAAATAGTAAATTGCCAAAATGGCGGAAAATTTGTTTTGAGCCATTTGGGAAAAGGTGGGTGGCCCCAGGTATACCTGGATCGATACTCCCTCCTTAGGAAAAAAATGGTCTCCATTACGTTGGGATCAGAGGAGAGGGAAAAACATTTGTTGAATCTCTGCATCTTGTTGGTACTTGTCTTCTTTGAGGGAAATCCACTTGTTGCTTATTTGTGAAATCACATCCTGAACACAATGGTTGGAAGGTTTGGACCTTTTAACCGGTCTGGCTATTTTAGATAGTATTGTCTTGGCGAAGGAATGTAGCACCTGCCTTATGCGACACCTTACATTTGGATAGAAGGTGCTTTGGCTGAGAAAGCTATGAATTGGATTTCTTGATATCCTTTATTCTGCCCCAGGCAGTTGTGGAGAAGATGAATTTTCTAGTATGAGATACTACCTTGCAACCTTTATTTAGGTGGGGCGATGGTTATGAAACTACCTCTGGTATCCTCTAAAGATGACCATCAGCGGTAATAATGAAACTATGGGGTCAAGACTCATAGATAGCATGGGTGTTCCACATATGGTTGGCCAAAAGAGAACATATGAGACATCGGTGGGGCAGCATCACGCAATACCTTATCCTTGAAGGGTTGGATGTAGTATCAAAATCAAGCTGGCGGCTAACGAAGATCTAGATCATGGCGAAGCCACCCAATGTTGTATGGTTCTTGGTGTGGTGTTGTCGACAATCTATTGTTGAGACCCTCTGCTGAGATGAGGTTCTTGGCTTCCACTATCAACAATAATAAAATGCAGCGGGGTCCCCTTCACCCCACATCTATGAATGAAAATACACTCCCTCTTACGGATCTGTTGGTTCTTAAGTTTGAATTGATTGGGTGTGACAATAGCAGTGGAAATTACTGCGTCGATGGTCATCTTTACCGTGTTTTGAAATCGGATTCGAGAATCGAGTTGACTCCTTGTCTTTGATCTCGGCCACAATATTTGTTTTTGATTGACATTCATCGGTGTTGTACCATTGGTTTTGTGGAAATCGCACCATTTCTAGTGTCCTTCTTTGTCTTCCCATGACCCTTCTTTTCTATGGCTTGGGTGGTTTTGGTACATTTGTTAGGGAGATATATTTTCATACTTTGGTTATTTGTGGATTTAGGACACAGACGCTCAGTTTGTTCTCATTATTTAGAATTCTGCTCGATTTTAGCAGTACGTGTCGATAGAAGTACTTAGAGTGATGAGATGTCAAAATCCATCTCAGTTTGGATGTATGCATTGCTTAGAGGCCCCATGATTATTTGAACCAAATGTGGTTAGTCTTTGATGCCGATACGTGCTTAAGGTATGGAAGCTATTGGTGAACTCGTGTGATTGGCCCCTCTCTTTTGTAGTGTGGTCCATCTCATATCTTGGTCCTCATAGTTTCCAACGAGGTGTCTTACGTTCCTTTACAGCATCCAAAAAAATCCCAAGTGGGATCAACCCCATATATTCGAGAGTCCTCTGTGGAAATTTGTTCGGATTATGTTCCCCACCAATGTTTGACATGGGGAGAGCCAAGGAGTCTGAAGGTGATCTTTTCCTTGTGAAGAAGTATGAACAGAGAAATAACCTTCCTATGATTTAACCATTTATCTAGGGCATAAATGTTTGACCTTCAAATCACGAATATCAAAATTAACTTTGTACCTTGAGAGGTGAGGTGCCTCCAAAATGGTCAATTGATGAAGATGCACGATGCTATGTGACGTGAAGGATGTGGGAAAAATTCTCCATCATTTTAGTCCCTACGTGGCTGAGCTTACTCAAGCAACAGACTGATTGGATCGTCTACTCCATCGTTTTCTTTTTCTTCCACCATTGAGGGTTTCTTGGGTGTGCGAGAGCAATTGACCTCGAGAGAGACAAGCTCGAGACCCAACTTGCTTTATTCAGACCTCATTGGGGCGTGCTGTGAAAAATGATCAAGAAGCATTGCTCGTGCCTTGATCGGGATTATTTTCGTACGAAATGAGGCGGGGATATAATAAAGAAATGCCGCGGAAGATACAGCGTATATCCAATAATATAACAGAAATATATCGAGAGATGCAACCATAAACGAGTCTGATTAATGCAGTTTCTATTAATGAAAAGAAATAAAGAGGCTGTAAAATTACAGAGTGAAAGGCTGGCTAGAATGGTGGCGACTTATCTAGAAGAGAGATGTGATGGATACTAGCATTAGCAAGAAGATGATTACAATGAGGGCTCGGAAGGCCTTTTACAATAGGCAGAATACCAAAGTCCTAGACATCCAAAAACCTAACCCTAGGAGATGGGCATGCAAAAGTCGTATTTAGGCGTTTGGGTAAGGATGGTGCATCAACTTTCAGAATTAAATAACTTTATTATCACGATCTCCACGTTTAAGTGATGTGATATTTCGTTGGAAAGGTGGCGTCGAGGAGATTCATTTGGGGCCTCAATCATGCCTTCAGCTATCATTGAAACTTCATCTCAAAAAACTTCATCTAGGCCTTCAAAATGGCCCTGGAAGTTTGGGACCCGAAAAAATGTTCAAAATAGTAAATTGCCAAAATGTGACATTTTGAGCCATTTTGGAAGAATTAGGTGGCTTTAGATATCCACTGGATCAATCCTCCCTCATAGGAAACAATGGTATCCATTTCGTTGAGTTCCCATGGGAGAGGGAAAAGCATTGTTGAATCTGCATCTTGGTGGTACACTTGTCTTCTTGGGAGATCCATTGCTTGGTTTGTCAAATGCAATCACGAACCTTGTGGTTGGAAGGTTTGGGCCTTTTAACCAGTCGGCTATTTTAGATGACTGTGATGCGGAAAAGGAATCTTCATGCTTTCTTTTATTGTAATAGAGCACAGCCACGGTGGATAGAAGGTGCTTTGGCGAAGCTGTGGTGATTCACGGTATCATACTGATTTCACCCTTTGGGCGATTGTGGAGAAGATAATTTTTCTAGTATGAGATACTACCTTTGCGACACTTTTTAGGTGGAAAAAAATAGTTGGAACTACCTATATTATATTGTAGATATCATCCCCCCTAAGTAACAATGACACCACGGGGCCGAAACTCATAGATAGCATGGTGTTTCCACATATATAGTTGGTCCAAAAAAACATCACATGATGGACATCGGTGGGGCATTATTACATAATACCTCATCCTTGAAGGGTTGGATCTTGTATGACAATCGGCTGGCTGGTGACCACGAAGATCTCGTCCTTAGGCGAAATATGATGATGTATGATTCTTGAGGGTGTGGTGTTGTCGACAATCCCAATTGTTGGGGACCTCTGGCGAGATGAGGTTCTTAAACTCCACTATCAACAATAAAATTCAGAGAGTTCCCTTCACCCACATGCAGCGTAGCGGAGAAATGAAAAAGGTGCTCCCCCTCTTGGATCTGTTGGTTCTTAAGTTGAATTGATCACGGTCGCGACAATAACGGTGGGGTCTACGTAAATGATATGTCTTTCTTGATGTTTTTGAGAATCGGATGCGAATGGAGTTCGACTCCTTATTAACGATCTTAGCCTGTGTGAGCTCTATTTGAAGCGACATTCATCGGTGTTATTGCCGAGGGATTTATTGGAAATCATTACCATTTTCGATCCTTTGTTTTTTCCGTGACCCTTCTTTTCATGGCTTAAATTTACTGGTATTTTGTTAGAGCATGCTTTTCATACTTTGGTTGTTTGTGGATTTCCAAGCCGAACTCGGATTTGTTACGGTGCTTAAATTTACGCTCGATTTTCTTAGTATCGATGATAGGTAGCACAGAGTGATGAGATGTCGAGGAAAAATCCATTTAGGTTTGGATGTGCTTATGCATGTGTAGGCTATGGTATTTGAGCCCCAGATGTCATTCAGTCTTTGATACCCGGCTTAGTGTGAGGATAGGCTTCACGAGTCCCTCTCTTGCATGATGTAGTCCATCTCGCCTTTGGTCCTCATAGTTTCCGCCGGGGGTAGATGCTTGTTCCTTTCATAGCATCCATAAAAAATCCCGAAAGTGGGCTGGCTCTCGGTATATTCAGTGAGACTCCTCGTGGAACTGCTCCGATGGTTCCACAATGTTTGACATGGGGAGAGTGTGAAGGTGATATTTTTCTTGTCGGAAAATTATGAACAGAGAAATAACCTTCTAACAACAGATTTAACCATTTATCTAGAGACATGTGCATCTATTTGACCTTCAAATGCAGAATATCAAAATTAACCTGTACCTTGAAGTGAGAGTGCCTCAAAGTGGTCGCTTGATGAAGATTCACCTGATGCTATCGGCAGGCGTTGAAGGATAATGGGAAAAATTCTCCATCATTTCGTCCCTCTGTCGTGAGCTTGCTCAAGCAACAGACTGATAGGATCGTCTGCTCCATCATTTTCTTTTCTTCCCGCCATTGAGGTTTCTTGGGTGTGCAGCGAGCGATTTTCCTCGAGAGAGAGAGACAAGCTCGACACCCAAGGCCCCATATATTCCAGATTCCTCTGTGGAACTCTGCTCCCAGTAAGTTTCCCACCAATGTTTGACATGGGGGAGAGCCTTAAGGAGTGCAAAGGTGATCTTTTCCTTGTCTGAAAAATTATGAACAGAGAAATAACCTTCTAACAGATTTAACCATTTATCTAGGGCATCTGCATCTATTTGACCTTCAAATACAGGAATATCAAAATTAACCTGTACCTTGAAAGGCGAGGTGCCTCCAAAGTGGTCGCTTGATGAAGATTCACTCGATGCTATCGGCAGGCGTTGAAGGATGTGGAAAAAATTCTCCATCATTTCGTCCCTCTGTCGCGTGAGAGCTTGCTCCAGCAACAGACTGATAGGATCGTCTGCTCCATCGTTTTTCTTTTCTTCCGCCATTGAGGGTTTCTTGGGTGTGCGAGAGTGATTTTCCTCGAGAGAGACAAGCTCGAGACCCAACTTGCTATACTCGGACCTCGTCAGGGACATGCACTAAAAAAAACAATTAAGAGCAGCCTGCTCTGATACCACTGATCCGGATTATTTTGGCACGAAATGAGAGAGGAGATATAATAAAGAAATGCACAGAGATATCGCGTATATCCAGTAATATAACAGAAATATATCAGAGATGTAACCATAAACACAGAGGTACAGTAATACATGATTTCTATTAATGAAATAAATGTACAGAGACTGTAAAAATACAGAGTGAAAGACTCGCTAGAATGGTGGCAGCTTATCTCTGAGAAGAGATGTGACGGCTACTCGCATTCGCAAGAAGATGGTTACAAT
>SNQJ01S0203725.1:0-14292 GCA_010110895.2 Picea sitchensis
GATGGTCATACATATCCTACGCATGCACAATTAAAAACTCCCACGCACATGGGATGAGAGTCTTCCCTATATATAGCATAGCTACAATCGAGCCCTGCAAAGCTTAACTGACCACAACTCTTTTCAGGTGGGGTTGGGATTCCAACCATTGGGCCCCATGGATGTTGCACTACCCCTGTAAACCACCTCGACCGACTCATCCCCTTCTCCACCAAAACTTGAAAAAGAAACCTGGTTCATTGAGCAGATCCATCACATCCACCAACAGGTTCAAGATATTCTACAGAAGTCTAATGCCAAGTACAAGCATCTCCATGATCAACATCGGGTGACACATAAGTTTCAGGTGGGTGACAAAGTTTGGTTCCATTTGCAAAAAGAACGCCTTACAGGGCCCCATTGGAAGCTTCACCCACCTCGTTATGGGTCATACACCAACACCAACTCTATGTGTGACAATAATTTTGAGCTCAACATTCCCCCCTTCCTTGGTCTGCATCCAGTCTTCAATGTGGCTCTCCTTCGGCCATATTTCCTACCATTAGTGGACACCTCAAAGATAGCAGAGAAGTTGACACCAATAGAGATCAACCCTGACTAGATGCAACAGGAATCCAATGATCAGATTGTGGACACACATATCAAGGGCACTCGATAATAAAGGATCCAACTTTAACAAGTCGTCAAAGCAGGGAAACTCCTGCACCAAGGCAAGTCGCTCACTCGGGGCCAAATTCAACAAAACTTTCCTCATCTAATGGGGGAAATCAATGAAATGGAGACCATTTCTTCCTAAGGAGGGATGATTGATCCAGGTGGATATCGGTGGCCACCCACCTATTCCACTAGCTTGAAAAACAATTTTCCAACTTGGCAGTTTTTTGGGTTCCAAACTTTCGGGGCCGTTTTGAGGCCCCAAACGACATTTTTTTGGGGATTTGGGGCCCATTGGAATGGCGACGACACTTCCCTAGGCCAATAAAAAATTTTCTTCTCATTTAGACCTTTCCAATGGGATATATTGCACCTGAAATGGAGATCATATGCAAAAGTTACGACCCCGAGAAGTTGATGTACTAACTTACCCAAACGAGGCCCACATGACTTTTGGTGCTTCATCTCCTAGGGTTAGATTTTTGGATGTATATGGTTTTTGAAATTCTTGTTTATTGTAAAAGGCCTTCAGATCCTCATTGTAACCATATTCTTGCGAATGAGTGCATCCGTCACATCTCTTCTCAGAGATAAGATGCCACCATTCGAGCATGCTTGTTTTCCACTGCATTTTACAGTTTCAACTTATTTCCTTATTGAATAGAAAACCAGTTTTACTGTATCTCTATTATTTTGTGTTAAGAATATATTAATAAGCTGTATTGATTTCATTATTCTCATAAAATTCAGATCAATGGTATCATAGAGGTCTTCTCCTTGTCGTCTTAAAGCATGTCCCCAACGAGGTCAGGGTACAAAGAATTGGGTCTCGAGCTTGTTTCTCTTAAGGATAAAATCTCTCTCACACCCAAGCGAACACTCATGGAAGGAGAAAAGAAAGACGACGGGACAAGAGATACTTTAAAAGTGTTGCTTGAGTAATCCCTCATGCAACAGAGGAACGAGATGATGGATAGTTTCACACAAATCCTTCGACGACTACCAACAGGTGATGCATCTTCCTCGAGAGGAGGTGCCCCCCCCCTTCAAGGTACAAATCAACTTCTATATTCCTATATTTGAAGGTCAGATAGATGAAAATGTTGTATACAAGTGGTTGAAACTACTATAAGGGTATTTTTCTGTCCATAATTTTCTAATAGAGAAAAGATTACATTTGCACTCCTCAAAGTCGTTCCCCATGTCAAAGATTGGTGGGAAACTTTTTGTGAGCAGAAGGAAAGAGAGGAACCCTCATTATTTACAATCATAGACACTTCGGAATCCTTCAGGGATGATATTAATGAACAATACTACCCTATTGGAAGTTATGACGACTTGTATACCAAATGGACCACACTATGCTAAGAAAGAGACCAAGCAGTGTCTTAGTTCACATATATCTTCCATAACTTGCGCACAAAGATGGGTATCAAAGATCCAGAGTGACATATAGTGCTCAAGTATCATGATTCTCTTCATACATACATCCAGACCGAAATGGAATTTCTTGACATCTCGTCCTTGGGCGCGACCTACTGATATGCCATCAAAATCGAGCAGAAGCTCAAATAAAATAAGCGACAATTTGGTTCTGGGAACCCCTCACAGGAAAAGCCAAGAAAGGGCGGCCACAACCCACAAAACAAATGATAGAGAAAATATGGACAGTATCAGGACATCCATTCCAAGACACAAGCAAGGAAGGACACTGGAAAGATAAAGAAATATACCGGGAAGTGGTGCGACTTCGATAAGATCCCTTGGCATAACCTTGTTGACTGCCGCTCAAAGAAGTCGTTGGTGGATGAAGTGAAAGACTCTGAATCAAATGTGGGTTCTGACTCTAAGTCATAACCAGAAAGGGGAAGAAGGATCATTGATGCGAAACGCAGTGCCACCGTTGCTACCACCAAGCTCCAGCCTGGTGAACCAGACGAGCTAGAAGAAGGAGAGTGCCTCTTCCATTCACAGATGTGGGTAAAAGGCACCCCGTTGCACTTCATCGTTGATAAAGGTATCCAAAAGAAACTCATCTCAACAGAGGTCATCAAGTGGTTGGCCCTACTGACAACGTCACACCCACAACCCTACACCATTGGATGGCCTCGCCAAGGAAGTGATCTCCACGTCAATCAATAGTGTCGACTATCGTACGACATCAAGCCCTTCAAAGATGAGGTATTGTGTGATGCTGCTCCTCTCGAAGTTTGTAATGTTCTTTTGCGCCAACCTTATTTGTGGAAACTTCATGTTGTATATGAGTCTAGTCCTCATAGTGTTATTATTACTTTGAATAGGAAATTGTACAGGATACCTGAGGCAGTTCCTCCTAGTGCTATTTCCTTGATATTTATCAAGAAATAAAGGAAGGTCTTCACTCAGACCAGGAAATTTGTCTTCTTTGTGATTCAATCTCAGAGTGAGCGAAATATCACAGCCACATCCAGGGCCTCTGCGACCAATCTCTCCACACAATAGAATTAAGTGGATAAGGTCATGGAAGAACACTCAGATATCTTCTCCTCTCCTATTGGGGTACCTCTACACTACCAGGTCAAGAATCCCCTCGATATGACCCCAGGCACACCTCTACCCAATGATCTAGTCTACCGCCGCTCTCTATTAGAAAATGAGGAGATCAAGAGGTAGATCCAAGAACTGCTCCACAAGGGGAACATCCATCCTAGCTCATCGCCTTGTGGGATCCCAATCGTGCTAGTGCAAAACAAATATGGGACCTGGTGACTCTGCACTCATTACCGGGCCCTGAATAAAATCACAGTCCGAAACCGGTACCCGATTCCCTGAATTGACGACCTCCTTGATCAGCGCACGGTGGCCAAATACTTTAGTAAGATTGATCTGAAGTCTGGCTGCTACCAGGTCCCAATAGAACAAACAGATGTATCGAAGACTGCCTTCAAGTCAAAAGAAGGTCTTTTTGAATGGTTGGTCATGCTCTTTGGTTTGACAAATGCTCCAGAAACTTTTATGAGGATGATGGATGATATCCTATGACCTTTCACCAATACTTTTGTAGTGGTGTATCTGGATGACATCCTCATATACAACAAGACTTGGGTGGAACACTTGCAACATTTTAAACAGGTTCTGCACACCCTACGACAACATAAACTATATGAAAAAATGGAAAAATGATCCTTTGGCATGGACAGGGTCCATTACTTAGGATACATCATTGATCAACATGGTGTGCATGTGGATCCATCTAATATCTAGGACATCCATGACTGGCAAGCCCCGACTACACTCACTGAACTTCGGAGCGTCTTGGACCTCACCAATTTCTATTGCAGGTTCATGCTAGGATTCTCTCATATCTCATGGGCCCTCAACCAAGTAACCAGGGGTGGCGGTAAGGAAAAATTTGTGTGGGGCCTCTTCAAACAACAAGCCTTTGATGACTTGAAGAAACTTTTGTGCTCATCCCTAGTACATTCATTACCGAACCTGCAACATCCCTTTGAGATCGAGACAAATGCTTCAACCTACGTTGTGGGAACCATTCTCACTCAACACATCCACCCCATGGCATATCATAGTGAGACACTATCAGATGATGTCCATAAGTACCCTACCTATGACAAATAAATGTACTCTATTATGCAAGCCTACCGCCAGTGGAGACATTACATTCTTGGGAAGGAGACATTCATCCACAATGATCACAAGCCACTACAGTTCATGCAGACCCAAGGAAAATTGCAAAATGACCACCATTAGAAGTGGTCAACATACTTACAACAGTTCCACCTCAACATCAAGTATAAAACAAGAAGTACTAACTGAGTTTCTAACTGCCTCAACTGGCCTCCAGTCGTGGCACTCACCATAGTGCTAGACTCGTGCCACCACAAGACCTCCGGATGGCCCCACCTCTATGAGACAGACCCTGACTTCTCCACCACCTACCAAATGTTGGGCGTCGACTCAGTGGTCGCTAATTTCCATTTTCAGGATGGGTTGTTGTGCCATCTGGGCCATCTCTGCGTTCCATCAAGCGAGCGCGTGAATATTATTTGGGAAGCTCACTATAGTAGGGTGGTAGGACACTTTCGCATTGAAAAGATAGTGGTAGTGTTGTAGAAACATTTCTACTGGCCGAAAATTTGACAGGATATTGGAAAGCATATCAGGTCCTGCATTGCCTGCGCTATTTCTAAACCGACCACTAAGAAATAGGGCCTATACACCCCTTTCCCTACTCCTAACAGGTTGTGGGAATCCATCTCAATAGAATACATGTCGGGCTTCCCGTCCACCAAGAGGGGAAATGACTGTGTTTTTTTGGTTGTTGATCATTTTTCCAAGATGGCGATTATAGCCACCTGCAAGAAGAACATCACAGCAGAAGCCACTGTCAAGCTCTTCTTTGAACGAGTATGGGTAAATTTTGGGATCCCACAAACCATTATTTTAGACGGTGATATTTGGTTCCTTAGCTCATTCTAGTCGAGCCTCTGGTCACTGTTGGATACCAAGCTCACCAAATCCACTGCCTTCCACCCCCAGACAAATGGCCAAACCAAGGTCGTTAATCGGATGGTCATACATATCCTGTGCATGTAAAATTCAAAACAACCCCGCACATGGGATGAGAGTCTTCTCTATTTACATCATAGCTACAACTGAGCCATGCATAGCTCAAATGGACACATCCCCTTTCAGGTGGGGTTGGGATTCCAACCATTGGGCCCCATGGATGTTGCCTACCCCTGGAAACAACCTTGACTGAATCATCCCCTGCTCCACCAGAAGTTGACAAAGCCACCCTATTCATTGAGCCGATCTAGCACATCCGCCAATAGGTTCAAGATATTTTGCAGAAGTATAATTCCAAGTACATGCAGTGCCATGATCAACATTGGGTGCCACGTAAGTTTCATGTGGGCGACAAATTTTGGTTGCATTTGCAGAAAGAACACCTTATAGAGCCCCATCGGAAGCTTCGCCCACTCCATTATGGGCCGTACACCATCACCAAGTCTATGGGTGAGAATTTTTTTAAGCTCAAAATTCCACCCTTCCTTAGTCTGCATCCAATCTTAAACGTGGCTCTCCTTTGACCATATTTCCCACCATTATTGGACACCTCAGAGATAACAGAGCAGTTGACACCAACAGAGCTCAACCCTAACTGCATGAAATAGGCATCCAGTGATCAGATTGTGGACACACAGATCAAGTTCACTCGACAACAAATAATCTAGCTTTATCGAGTCGTCAAAGCAGGGTAACTCTTGCACCAAGGAAAGTGGCTCATCCAGGGCTAAATTCAGCAGAAATTTCCTCATATGATGGGAGAACTCAATGCAATGGAGACCATTTATTCCTAAGGAGGGAGGATTGATACAGGTGGATATCGGTGGCCACCCACCTATTCCACTGGCTCGAAAAACAATTTTCCACCTTGGCAGTTGTTCGACAGTTTTCGGGTTCCAAACTTTCGGGGTCGTTTTGTGACCCTAAATGATGTTTTTTGGGGATTTAGGGCCTAGGGGTTTGTCGAGGGAACCTCGCTGGCCAATCGAAAATTGTTCTTATTGGTTAGACCTTTTCAATGAGCTATTGTTCACCTAAAACGAAGATCATTTGCAAAATTTATGACCCTAGGAAGTTGATGTACTAACTTACTCAAACGGGGCCCACATGACTTTTTGCGCTTCATCTCCTAGGGTTAGATTTTTGGATGTCTAGGATTTTTTACATTCCTGTTTATTGTAAAAGGACTTCAGAGACTCATTGTAACCATATTCTTGTGAATGAGCACAACCGTCACATCTCTTCTCAGAGATAAGACACCACCATTCCAGCAAGCTTGTTTTCCGCTACATTTTACAATTTCAGCTTATTTCCTTATTGAATAGAAAACCAGTTTTACTGTATCTCTGTTATTTTTTGTTAAGAATATTTTAATAAGCTGTATTAATTTCATTATGCTCATAAAATTTGGATCAATTGGATCGAGCAACCCCACAACTAAGCATTCAAAGACCAAGTATATTATTACCGCAACTGATTACCTTACACGCTGGGCAGAGGCAACAATTGTTTAGGATTGTTCGACCGATACTACTGCTAGGTTCATTTATGAAAATATTATCACTCGGTTTGGATGTCCTAGGAGTCTGAACAATGATCAGGGTGGCCATTTTATCTGTTGTACAATAACAAATCTTACAAAATGGTTCTTGATCCAACATCATAAAATTAGCCCCTACCATCCACAAGACAATGGCACAATAAATTCATTTAACAAGATTCTAGAGAGAGGATTAACGAAAGTTTGTTGCACAAACATGGAGGATTGCGATGACAGATTCCCAACAGTTTTATGGGCTTATAGGACAACCACAAATAAACTCCACAAGTATACTCCATTTCATCTAGTCTATGGGAAATAGGTTGTGGTACCTGCAGAATTCATTACCCCGAGTCTATACAATGCACATATTACACACATGTCGGAGGATGAATCAAATGTGCAAAGGCATATGGAATTGCAGGAACTTGAAGAGACCATGTTTTTAGTAGACTTTCATCAATAAGTTGAGAAAGCAAGGCAACAATCTTGGCATGACAGACACATTAAGACTAAAGCATTTGCGCAAGGAGATAAGGTCCTACTTTATGATAGTCAATACCAGAAACATCCAGGAAAGTTGCACATGCATTGGTTGGGATGATTTATAGTTGCGGAGATCTGACCTTCTGGAGTAGTTAGATTCGTGCAACTGGATGGTAAACTTCGGCCAGGATGGGTGAATGGAGCTCACCTGAAACCTTATATGTCTCAGAACTGAGCTGAAGGATTGTTCCTCTAGTCCAAAGGAGCATGTATACTAGTTAGATTTGAGTTTTTTTTCATTTTTTGTGAATTCAGTTAATAAGGTCGAAGAGTGCATTGTTGTGCCACGACATGTAGATAATTTTTCTGTCTAAGTGTTTTTTTGATGCACAACTGCTTACTCAATAGCGTAGAATCAGAAGAGCCATGAATCTATTAATGACAGTCATTAAATGTGACGGGGACCCCTTTGTGGTCGGAGGGAGAGAGAATCTGGACGCAATAAAATTCCATGTGCCACATGAACCCAGTCCAGTCATAGCCTTTATTACCGCTACAATAACCCATCCAAATTTTTTTAAACCATAAAGCCACGATATGCGAAGATGCCATCGGTATTCATGCCAAGGTTATCATCCGTTAAATGGTAAGGTCCGGAGTCGGACACGTCCCAGACCAAATTGCTCGGTAAATGCCAAGATTACCCAATATATTTACCTCATTAACCAGTCCCATTGGACAACTCAGATCCAAGTTGCATCTATAGGGTAATGATGAATATCCTTAGCAGTTATTACATAAATTGTCAGCTAAGCCCAAGTATAAGGTTCTGTGAACTCGGTGTAAGACGCATTATTTTCTAGAGATAACTTAACACCTTGCGAATTCTAAATTGTGCTCAAACCCATGCAATCCCTTAGCACTCAGTAGTGATCCCAAATCCTAGTTAGCTTGTTGAATTTGTTGACTGTTTAGAATCACCATGCCGAGAGCTACAGGGAGAAGAAGTGGAGTCTCTAAGGATGCAGTGTCGAATGATCCCTCTGACTTCCGGGTCAAGATCGTGGGTGATATCAAAGGGAAGGTTGACCAAGTCAATCTCCTTGACCTTAACCTGACAAACCAGGTTATGTTCCCGTAGATGAACATTGATGTCTTCTGGAGTGTCGCTCGAGCCGAATTGGGAGGAATGAAGTTTGTGCCAAATCTGGAGTTCATCAACCTATATAACTCTACAATTATGAACCTCAGGGATTTGCAAGTTTTTGGTACCACTGGAGAAGTTGTGAGATGTACCAAGTTTCTCATTAGCAGGGTACACGACACAAGTCTGTGGTTGGATAGAAGATACCCAATTCAAGAGGAAATTCATCAACTGACTAGATTATCCATTGAAGGTGAGGATGTATCCAAAGGTTTTCAGGGTCCCAGCAAGGATGGGAAGAAGAAGGGGGGACCCAGTTTATATGAGAGATTTCATACGCGGAGGGGGGGGCGCACAACCAACATCGACCCCATTCTACCCGAGATGGTCATGACTGCTTGCTATGTCATTGATAGCAAGGTCCTGCGGTCATATTACAAAGGATAATGTACATTGGATTCCTTATCAGTGGAAAATATTTGCGTCAACGATGCTATATTCAACTGGTGCATTTATTTACTGGAGGAATGTCTGGTCACTTATGAAGAAGCTCAGGAAAAGGGGGGCACTTTCACTTATGGCTACTTGTTGGTTGCATTTTTCTATGTTGAAGTGGATGTCACTCGTAGGAAGACTACTATCTCCAGCAGATAAGGGGCGATTGACAAAGATTTTCAAGCCTTGGCACTCAAGGTCGGACTCGGAGAACACAACCTTCAACAACAAAAAATTCTCAAAATGGTACAACAGGTTGCTAGACGTAATGCATAGGTTGTTCATTCTGCAGGAATTTATCAACCTCAACATGTGGAACATTGTATTCATCATGAACCGCCACCACACATTTGTATGGCCAAGGCAAGCAAAGTGAGAAAACTTCAATACCCGGATGCTACCATTTTACATGGATAAGGAGGCCTTCGAAAAAGAGGTCATGTCATGGTCAGGAGTCAAATGCAACCCGTGCAAGTCAAGGATGCACTACATTCTTCCAGTGGAGCTATTCAAGAAAAGGATTCAGAAGGCAGTGGTAGGACTAATCTTGGTACCAAAGGAAGAGAAGAAAAATTCCCACGCTCAGACAGATTCAAACGAGCAGGAAGAGATGTAGTCGTTGGAGCACAAAAATAGAACATTGCCCATGTTATCACAGCTTCCAGAGCAATCCATATTGACAGATAATGATGTCAATGAAATTCTCAGCACTGCCTTCATCGGAGACCCATTGGCTAAGAAACCCAGGACGGGGATATCCCCAAGTAAGGTTTTGAACCCCCAGCCAATATCATCCACCATTACTTGCACTCGATCAGTATATTGAGCATGCCACATTATTCATATCCAGGACAACCCTGAGCCTGACACCATGCCATCCACCACCATCATCACTGAACAACCCCCATCACCACCACAACCCCAATCGCCACCTCAATAAATTTCCATCTCTTCTCAAACCACCAACCCAGAACCCATGTAGTTGGGCCCCCCAAAAATACCCGAGAAGAGACCAGAAATCATTGGTCCAAACCTCGAGTTACCCAATTAGAGACTAGAACTCATTGGGACAAAACCCGAAGCCCAGATCCAACATATCATACCCTTTGTGCCAATTCAGGACACTCCATCTTCAATGGAGATGCAAACTATACCAAACCCGCAAGTCCTATGTCCTCAACGCACTTCCTCAATGACCAAGGTTGAGGGTGTTATAGAAAAGAGAGAAAACCCAGAAGATGATGTCCACAAAGAGGAAGAGGTACCAGAGGTTTAGTAGGAACCTGATACGACATCTGGACAGAGTGCAACATCGTTGTAGAGGAAAATGGAGTTGGTACTCCAAAAACCACAACAGTGCGCAAAGCTATTGGATCTTTGCCTGGCTAGAACATAAGTACTAACTTTCCTTCAATTGACGTTGAGGTTGAAACTTGTGCTAGGTCCATCAGGAAAGGAGGAGGTGGAGACACCTTCATAGCATTCAACGGCCAGTGGAATACCACTACAAATCTGAGTACCCAGGGAGGCCACCCCATCTTCTGTTGACCTCACACAATGGCCACAAGCATAGTTAGTAGGGATGATCAGAGCCTCAACTGATCAACTGGATAAGAGGCTCCATTAGGCCAAAAGGAATGCAGAATTCACAAGGGAGGAAGCACTCCTTTACCAAGCATGCAAGACGTAGGAGCAATATGCCAAGGTCCAGGTGGAGCATAAACTAGAAGAGTCTAGGAGAATATTTTCGAAGCATGGCCAGAGATAAGGAAGGCAACACCTCAACTGTCAGAGTCCAGCGTTGTAGGAGAGCTTGAGCATCAGATTGAGCTCCTCTAGGGAGCCTGGTTACAGCTGGACATTCGCGCAAAGAACTTGGAAGAACAATTGCGGGAGAGACAGCGAGAAGTAGAATAGTAGCCTAGGAATTTTCAAGAGAACTTGGAGAAAGTAGTGCTACAAGAAAATAATGCTCGAGAAACACTACACAAGCACACATATGAATGCACAAGGATCTTCCGAGAAGTCAACGATTGGATGGGAATTATTGCAAGGTGCAACCAAACTCTGGAGGATGTGCGCACAAGGATAAAATTGCTCAATGAATAATTTGTGGTCACCATGGATATGTTGGAGTAGCAAGAGAAATTCGATCAGATCCAACAGGCAGACAATGAGTTGAATGCTTTGTTTGAAGCACAATCAATAGCCAAGAAAGAGCTGCATGAATTTTGACCTTTTGTTTAGACAATGTACATGCAGATGCATCAGGTATATGTTGCATCTGATTCTAAATGGAACTCTCTGGTCACATCTAAGCCTAAAGGGTGCATTACATAGGTGACTCATCAGTTTGTACTTGAAGCCTCACTCCTTGCCAGGAAGTGGCAGGATAAAATTGGGGGTTTCTAGGAAGTCAAGAAGTGGGCCTTAGAGTTGGTCCTAGAGTTGGGACCTTCATTTGAAGAGGAAGAAAATGGAAAAGCGCAAACAGAAGAGGAAATCAAAGCGGAGACGAAGTACAAATGAAAGCAAAAGGCACTCCTAGAAGCCACAAAAGAGACAAGGACTCGACTCGAGGGCGAGTCAAGGATTGTGGTCGGAGCCTATTGGGCCCTTCATTTTTTGTTATAAGTTGCGCAACGAGGACTAGAGTACCAATTTTGGTCAAGGATGAGTTGCGCAAGCCACAAAGAAGTTGAATAGTGGAGCAAGAAAAGAAACATAAAATGATTGCGAAAAGGGATAGTGCAACACCAGCAAGGCAAAGGAAGTTACAACAGAACAAGAACAAGAAATCACAAATAGTATAAAGCTATAAGATCCCACATAGACTATATGTATGAAATGCATACAATTTTAAAGGGTTACATGGTTAGATGGCATAACTGATATAGAGGGGTAGATGGTATAGAGAGCACAGACAGACTAAAGGTTTTGTGATTGTGACTTGTATACATTTTGGGGGAAATGGTATATAGAGATCTGTGACATGAGTCTAGAGCTAGAAGCTTATAACAGAGTATTGATTTGTATCTTTGAGATTGTATTTGAGAAGCTCCTTTGAAAATATATATGGAAGGACCTAAAATTTTGAAATTACTGTGTCATTCTGTGTTTATGATTATGAATCATCTATGTACTTCACTTCTTTATGTTTGATAAGATCAATGCGTTGTCTATGTTTACAAATGCTTCCGCAATGTGATTGTCTTTATTTCCAGTATGAATGTATTCAGATATGTTCTGTGGTTATTTTCTCTTGTGAAAGATCATGGTGAACTTTTAAGAGTCTAGAAACCCACCTAAGTATTCTCCTTGCCCTTCCCTATCTTCTTGTCTTGGTTGCACTTCGGGTGAGACTTCTTCTCTTTGGAGGAGATGAAAATTCCATCACTCTAGACTACTCAGTGCCTTTTGTTGGTAACCCGAGAAGTGTAAGTTTTAAACCTGTGAAGTAAAGAAATGCATATAGATTCTTAAGAAAAACAGAATTTAATCAATGGCTCATTCACATAGTACACATAAATTTATACCGGGAACCCTCAACCGGGAAAACCTTTCTTATATTCATTATATCAAATTTCACCATTCACTATACAATATATATACAATTTTTTTAGGTATTCCGTAGATACAAAAACCCTAATCCCTTAATCCGGGATTAATTTACAAAACTGCTAAAAATAGCAAAAGCTGCCAAAAACCAAATTTTGGGGCGCTGCCCCGGGCTACCGCCCATTGCCGAACGTTGCGAATAACTAGGGGGGGGGGGGCATACCTATTCCCCTAGGAAAGCGCCAGGCGCACACGACACAAAGAGCACTACTAGAGGGATCGTCAGACATAGTTGTCATATCTGATGCGCCCACACACACACATGCAAAGAATATAACACCTACCCAACAAGAAGGACCCTAGTTTGATCAATTATGCGCCAACATATTTATCTGATGAATACCAAGTTAGATATATGATTTATTATGAACACCTTGAGTTAGTATCTGGTAGAGCCTAGACGTGTTCACCTTGTATTTGCAAAGAATGTGATGAGATACCTTAAAGGTACGTTGGACTATGGTCTCTGTTATATTGGACATCATGACTTCAGACTGTATGGTTATACTGATTCAGATTATGTTGGAAGCGATTCTGATAGAAAGAGAAATTCAGGATGTTGTTTCAGTCTAGGGTCATCCATGACTTCATGGAAAAGAAGGAATCAATATTGTACTACTCTCAGCATGGAAGAAGTGGAATACATCGTAGAATGCTCCACCATTTGTGAAGCCATATGGATTTGAAAGTTGTTGACAGGTCTGTTTGACCTGGATATGGAAGCCACTGTGATTCTATGTGATAACTAGAGTTGTATAAAGATGACAAAGAACCTAGTGTTCCATGATAATTCAAAGAACATAGAGATACGATAACACTACATTCATGATATTATGTAGAGAGTATCTATAAAGCTCCAATATGTTGGCACAAATGAGTAGGTTGTAGATGTGTTGACCAAGCCTCTGTCTCGTGTGAAGTTTGAGTACTTTCGAGACAAGATTGGTGTTGTCCGAAAGGACCTCCCTCGAAAGGGGGAGTGATGTTGATGATACTATAGTATCCTGACCAACAACGGGTAGCTCCGTTATGATTTTATATCCTAGGGGATTGATCATCCCTGGGAAGATCTCGAAGGTCTAGTAAGGATGGTATGTCAGAGTACATATGCATGTATATGCCAGCTATGGTCATTAATGGTAGCTCCATTAGGATTTTATATCCTAGGGATTATTATGATTCATGGGTAGATCTTAAAGGTCCGGTAAGGATGGTCTATTAGAGTACCAAATGGTAGCTTGTTAGGATTTTATATCCTAGGGAATATTATGATTCCTGGGAATATCCCAAAGGTCCAGTAAGAACGATCTTTCAAAGTACCACAAAATGTTGTTGTTGCACCTTCCTCTTTGTGTTTCCATATGATGACGATCTTGTTGTCTCAGCCTCGTGCTGATGATGTTGTTATCTCAGCCTTGTGCTGATGATGTTTGTGTCTCAGCCTCATGTTAATGATGTTTTTATCTCATCCTAGTGATGATGATGTTGTTGTCTCATCCTCATGCTGATGATATTGTTGTTTTAGCCTCGTGTTGTTAATGATGTTGTATCAACCTGATGTTCTTGATGATGGTGTACCAACCTCGGGTTGGTGATATTGTTGCTTTAGCATTATGCTAATTGATGTTGATGTTTCAGCTTCATACATATGATGATGATGATGCTACTCCAACTCCATGTTGTGAACGATGATGATATTGATGATGAGAAAACATTTCGATGATTTGTAGATATGATAGTCAGTGTTTCCGATGTTGATGATGATGTTTCCCTCTCTCTCTCTCTCTCT
>SNQJ01S0203726.1:0-16638 GCA_010110895.2 Picea sitchensis
TTTTTCTCTGAATTATAAAATCTTGGCAAATCTTTCACTAAATTATAAAAACTTGTAGTCTTGGCGAATTTTTTGATAAAGTATAAAACCATATATAATAATAGGAAAATGTATTCATTAAACTGTAATATACTCATTTTACATATTTGGAAAAAGAAGCATAATTTGGCCATCCTCTAGACAACGCTGCAAGAATCAGGGGTTGTGTTTGTCAAGGTTATCACTGTACACTCTTGCATATCTGTTTATCAATTTTGATGATATTTCACCACAAATTTCATATGTATTGATCCAGACCACCACTTCTATCAAGCTTAGGAGATATTAATATTTTCTCTACCACTTCTATTATGGATTCTTTATTATTGATTCATCGATTATGAAAGGACCCTTGAAACAAGTTCATCATAGGATGTTCCTAAATAGGAGTGCACATAATTCTATCCATCAATAACTCCAAAAGTATAAGAATATTGATAGCAGGGGAAATTTTAAACCCCTCACTCCCTAAATTTATATGTATAATAATTGGGTAAATCTCCATGATACATAGGAAATTTTGAAGGCTATTTTATCCATAACATAATATGTATATATAAGTTTTTGGTGAATTATTCACTGAATTAATAAATCTTGTAAAGTCTTGATGGATATTCTATTGGATTATAAAACCTTGTAAAATCATGGAAAATATTTCACCAAATTATAAACCATTGTGAAGTATAAAATACAAATGGAAAATGACTACATGCATTTTCTTTCTCATGGTTTTCATTCAGTAGGTTTCTTATTGTACACTCTTATAAATACTTCTGTTAGTTTTGATCCTTTTCACCATAAAGTTCATGTATGCACTGATCCTAATTATCACTTCTTTCAAGCTCATGAGAGATTAATGTTTTCTCTCCCACTTCATAACTATTAACCCTAACAACTAGCCTAGATAGACATCCACCATACCTTGTGTTATCCATGTTGACGTAATTAGATGTAGCATTAAATCCAAATAATGAATAGGAATCACCATGAAGAATTTTCTGCAAATTTCTCTTAGGAGTAGTAAGATCCCATTATTTTCTTTGTTGCATTCTCATATGGTAAGAGTTGATCTTCATCTCCTTTTTGTTATTTAATGACCTTATCCTCTTTTGTGTCTTTCTTAACATACTTTGTTTTCCTTATAAGAGATACTGAATGTGCTTCTAATGTGGAATCTATATTATATTCTTTAGAAAAGTTAGTTACCGCACCTTTCCTTTTATATTTGTGAGATAGGTCATCATTTGCATCAGTAGCAACCTCTTCTATAATATTTGATTTTTGTGGACATCAAATTTTAATATCATATCTTTCTATCTCACTTACTCTAATGTCAAAATTTTGTAGTGATTCAAGATAAATAAATGGCGTCCAAAAAGAGTTAGATCTATGCTAAAAGAAGAGTTTGGATATACTTATGTAGATCACATATCAATATCATGGTACATGGTTGTCCCCATTAGCATAAGGATCATAGTATGCTGGGACTTATATGTTGGTGTGAACCAACCCTAACAAAGAAACTCTAGTGAGCCTCTTTAGAGAGTCTAAATGGGTTGGGAAGTTTTATGCCAGAATGGTTTCATATTTGAAGTTGGTGATTATGATTGAATGGAGTGAGTAAATCACGAAATGAAGTGTATTAAAGGAATGTTTTCTTGAAGTAGCTCAACAAGTGAGAAAGAAAATGAAGGTAGCCATTTCCCGTTTCATTAAAAATGATTTTTTTGTGAAAAGTGAAGGGAAAATGAGATGAGTAAGATGGATGGAAAAAAGTAGGGGTTGTTGTAGAAAACATGTAACAAACCCGACCACCTAGAGGTCGGGCTACGTTACCTTAAACAAACTGCAAGACACACAACCACCCGTAGGCTAGGCATGCTGCAGTCCCAAGACTCAATTCTCTGATCTCTAATTGGAAAACAAAAGACTTCTCAACAATGTTAGAAGCATGCACACCACATGCATAAGACAAGATCCATGTCACAACATAAAAGAGATAAACAATGTGCCATGCATAACAAATAACCAACAAACAGGCACATTAGAATACATATCTCAGAGATAATTAAATACACAACGAAATACATTAAACAAAAAACACAGAGAGCACTTATCTTTGCAAGTAAACGTTCACCAACTGGCTGTAGACCAAGAAAGTTCCTCCCAACCATAGATGCTGCTGCTATTCATTTACTCTCAACAGTAGGTCACCCCCGAGCCAGGGCTATGAATCCACAAGGACGGGTCCTAGGCCAAGTCTAAATACACATTAGTTGGCTAAGTAGCTCTCAGGTTTCCCAACCTCACAACAATCCTAATTTCCTTCTCTCTTTCCCCCTCAGCCTGCACAACCCCAAGAAATGAACACCTTTCTCTGCCATGCAGTCCTTGAGGTTGTTCCATTTCTCTCTAGGGCTCTAGTGCTACTGGTCAGGAAATCTCCCTATTGGAAATTCCAAGGACTCTCAGCTGTGGACAGTTCCATCTGCATTGCCATCAAGTTCATGCACACAGGCATCCATTCCCTCCGGGAATGATCAGTAAATCATTACAGCCATTCAATGATGGCTCTCCTCTTCCTGTCATTCATTTCCATGCTCAGCCCAAGAGCACACGAACTAGAAGTAGTGAGTGAAGAGGAAGAAGAACAAGTGAACCAGTGAGAAGAGGATGAACCAAGGGAAGAACAACCCCAAAACAACCCCTAAGGGATGTTTAAATAATTACATGAAGACAAGAGCCACATGGCCTCCCTCCCAAGAAGCTCATGTAACCCCCTCTTCTCCATAAAATCAATTATGGGTAAATAAAATAATAATAACAAGACTTAGCTCCTCAAGCCCCCTCTCTCATGGAATCATAGCCCCTTATCTCTTTTGTCCTTGTCGGTCTTGCAGCCAAAAATGTATTTTATTAATGTATAGGACGTGTTACATTTCCTAGGCACTCTAGCCCCTTTTCAACTTTACCGACTCACCATCCTAAGTCATATTTACATAATACATTATAGTTTAGAAGGGTTAGAACTAGGATGTTACGTCCCCCTCCCCTTATTTTGGCACTGTCCTTAGTGCACAACAACATTCCAATGTTTTTAACATTACAATTCTAGGCCCTTTGGCCTTAATTCACACAGGCAATCCAACCCAATCTTATATACATAGGCACTCTGGCCTAAAACATGTATGCATAGGCATTCCGACCCAAAACATGTATGATGATCTTCAGGATTTATATTTCTGGCAGCAGTTCCAAACAACAAGCTCTCCTTCCCTCTCAGCCCTGCACAACCCAAAGAAATGAACCCCTTTCTCTGCCATGCAGTCCCTCAGGCTGTTCCACTTCTCCCCGGCTTCAGTGCACTCGGCCAGGAAGTTTCAGAGTTGTGGGTTCCAAAACTCCAGTTGTAGCAAGTCCATTGGACTTTCTTCCTTCAATGCCTTTGTCATTTAGTTGCTCCAACATCACCTTGTTTTCTCTCATAGTCTGGTACTTTTCTAGATCTTCAACATTCATCGTTTTCCTACAATATTTCAAATTAGCGAGCATGTCAGTTCAAAATTCGTGCATAAAATTCTCATTCTTTCTCATATTGTAAGAGTAAATTTCCATAATCTAATACAATACTTATCTGTGCGGTTCATGGATCTGCATCCCTATGGTTGTCTTGTTAACTTGGCTCACTGTTTTCCTTGACGTACCCATTGTGTGGATGACCCCAATCAAGAGCTATCAAAGTCTCCTCTTCCTTGTGGTCACTCACTTTCCAGGCCCAGGCTCAGGCATCCCCTTTTCTGCTATGCAGTCCCTCAGGCGATCCATCTTGCCTGACCAAGGTTCTCTTGCACAAGAAGTTTTCTAGGGACACAAGGTTCTCATGTCACAATAGTATCCTTTTCCATGCTTTCCATCTTGCATGTCCAACATATCATCTGTATTATACACATACAGTCATAATGAGATATCATTATAACCATTTTAAACATAAATGTCAAATCTGTTTTATACAGGAAAATAAAATTTTCCAAGCATGATCTTTCTGCTCGTAATGGTTGATTCTGCAGCTGTAGATATCAGTCTTCCTTATGGGTTTACATCCCTACCATATCCAAGACCATTCTACCTGCAATTTCTTCAATTTACATTCGACCAAAACAATTCGTCAATAATTATCAAATCATAATTCCCAAAACTATTTTATATAGGAAAAATAAAACTTCTATACATGAGCTTCTGCTCATAACAATTTGACTCTTGTAGCAATATTCATTGGTCTTCTTTATGGGCTTACAACACTACCATATCCAAGATCCCTTTCCTCCTGCAATTTCAACATTTCTCAGCCAAACAAATTGTCACTATCTCATGTACAAGACATATATTCTCATGGCAAGGATTCAAAACAAAATCACAAAGTGCTCTCAGAATTGTTTACAACTACACTTCGATTACTTCTATTAATCCAACTATCAATTGGAATGAACTCATCATTACATACACATGCATTATCAATCACGCAGAATTTTCATAATGCAACAGTTAATAAGATAACAATCAACGTGACAATACCCATGGTCACATATACACAATGCATCCATGCATGGACTACATAATACCACATAACTATGTCATTTATTCCACCATGATGAGTTGGAAGGTCTGGCCAACGATTCAACACATCATCCACACACTTCCTACTGCTTTCCTAACTACTTGGTTACCTTCCTTTTCCACCCAAACACAACACCAAGAATATAATCCTTAAGTGCTCTTCAGTTTTGGAAAAGAGGTTGCAATCCAAACATCAGATATACAGTAGATACTATCGAGCACTCACATAGCGCTATAGCCCTTCCATATCCAACCATATTACGATCTCACACATGACTAGATCTATGGATATTCATTGTTATATAAGGAGTATGTCTCATGAATTAACCTGATTATGATCCCATAACCAATCATAACATAATATGCAAATGACATTTTATCTAAGTGAATTCTAGAATAAAAAACACTTACACACTTTGGGCCTTTGGCCATTACATATCAATTTAAATACTGAAAATTAACTGAGGGAATCCTTACCTCGATCCCCTTCAACATGTATGCATCAACATAAACTAAATGCATACCTGCTTGGTTGTTACTAACCTACTTGTTTTTGTCTGATCAACTGATATTTGTAGAAGCTCACNGAAAATTAACTGAGGGAATCCTTACCTCGATCCCCTTCAACATGTATGCATCAACATAAACTAAATGCATACCTGCTTGGTTGTTACTAACCTACTTGTTTTTGTCTGATCAACTGATATTTGTAGAAGCTCACAGACTTCCCCCTTCATCATTTGGATAACCATTCCTTCCATCCTCATGCGTCTTCACCTCGATGGAAATTATAAGCAACAACAACATCCACATATTTAACCCTGCTGTATCATTTTTCCTGAATACATAATCAATCCTTAGTCATATTCAAACATTATTTCATAATAACAAACTATTCTAAGTTCACCAACATGTTATATGCATATCCAAGCATGTACATATGCAAAATTACACATCTATATGCACCAAGCATTTACTGTCAGCATGCCTACTAATGCATATGCAATTTAACTTCATTGTATGCTTCATGCACTCTAGTGCATTTCTATTTCAATTCACTTATTTATTTATCTATTTCTGTTGTAGTTGGTTGTCATTGAATTCCTTTAGATCCTTGATGCCTTGTGTGCTCCCATTCTTCTCATCTGCACTATGGTTCCCTGGGTCTAAACACTTTTCTAGCCACGTTCCACCTGGCCATTCTTTCCCACTTAGTACCATTCCCCAATGGAAATCCATTTTCATTCAGTGCCACTTTTGAAGTGAAAGAGCATTCCAATTCCTCTGCATTGGCATCTTGCTTCCACTGTGAACTTTGATTTAAGCTTTTAGATAGTAGATAAGTCAAATCTAACAAATCCTTCCCTGGAACTCCTATGCTTGACACATAGAGATTATTCACACACTACCTCTTAAGCTCTTTGTTTCCTTCCACATCAAGCTTGCAACTATCTACACATCTCTACCTTCAAGGATACAGAGCCTTACTTTTCCTTTCTATGCCCATTAATGACATTATTCACCTGCTATCTTCATGTCCCATGTGAGGATTCTTTATTTTGTAGTACCTCATCCAACTTTTGTAAGCAAAGTCATTCCTCCATGACCCTAATATCTGATCCTATTCTTGAATTGATCTGGTTATACCTCTAATCCTGATCTAACTGCAAGAAACCATCTTGTTAGAGCTATACATATCATACAAAAATTGTCAATTAAATTTACATGTACCTTTTCATTTAAGTGATAATATTATTCTTTAATTAATATAATTTTTCCTTTTTATATGAATTAACTCTTTTTTAATCATGACTGTGTGTCGGTTCTTTTGTCTTCATGAGTTGATTACAGACATGGATCGACTCATTATATCGTACTCATGCTTATGTTCTATTCTCAGTTCACAAATAGATGATATTTTGGCCCTTTATCAATTCCCTGTATTATTCTAGTGTTAACTCTCCGTCAAATTAAATCTTTATGATGTGCTTCCTTCAAACCATTTACATATGACCAGATGCACAAAACCACTGGCTTATTGATTTGAGCATTGCCTCTTCTTTTTCCTTTGTTTCTTAATGCAGACCCCCTTCTCCTAAGGCTGCGGGACCTCCCGGTTAAGGGTATTCAATCCCGAGCTGAATTGGCTCTCCGAAACCTTGATGTTTTCGTTCTGTATCTAAACACAAGCCCTTCCGGCTTTCTGGCATAGGTCCGATGGCCCCTACAACCTTCTCCTTCACCGTTGCAAAAAATATCAGAGTTGGTGCTAGCTCCTTTTTCTCTTGGCCCCTCCTTAGATGTGACCTTAGGCGGTAACCTCACTCAGACACGCGATTGCGGCCACACTCAAAGGTGGTTTGGAACCAAACTACCTTTTTCCCCGCAATTCACTTTGAGCCACCACATGTCCTTTTTCCAAAACTGTGGTCTCGATTGCGGCCCTCCCTCGACTTCGTAAATCCTGAGCACCTCCTGTCCCCGCAATGCGAGGTGATCGTTGAAATCACGATCTTGACGATGCTTCTAAATGGACGACTGAGATCTACCTCTTGGGAACCAACGGTTCAGATTTACCTCTCCCAGATCGACAATTGTGGTCGTTTTGGAATTCTGAACTTCGGAATTCTCAAATCTCAAACTTTACTTCCCTTGAGATACATGGGATTCTGCCACACATCCTTTTGAATCAGATGATGGGGAATTACTTTGGACAATATGACGATTGATGTTTACTTCAAGTCCTTACCCGGAATCCACAGCTTCATGCCACCTGTTATCCTGATCTGATGGTTCAGGTCTACTTCGGAACTTCGACTATTCATGGCTCCTGAATTTTGGAGTAGAAATTCCTTCGAAGTGATTACCCATTGAATGATTCATACAGAGGTGGTGATCGCTTGTTTTTGGTTAACACCTCCACTTACTCTATCCTTCCACTATACTTGATCATTGGTTGGGAAATCTCCCGAAGTAGATCAACATTTATCGTTGACTTCGACCTTCGGTGCTTCGAAACTTCGGAACCTTCAACCAGGACCAGATCAACAACCCTCATCTTCTTTCATGATCAACGATAGAGATCCACTTCGGGACTCCGACCTTCGGAGGTCTCAACTTTCCCTGCTTGCTTCCGCCTAGAATTCTTTTACCCGGAGTTCACGATCTGTCGACGCGTGTCCTCTCCCAGATCAACGGCTGTGAATCGCTTTGGCTCTTCGGGCTTCAGGAGTTTCAAACTCCATGCCTTCACTTTCTCCCGGAGTGTCGATCCTCCGAACCACTGTGAGATCTACTGCTGCATGTCTTCTAGGATCAATGGTCGATATGTACTCCGATCTTCGGGCCTTCAGGAGTTCTCGACCCAATGAAAACTGTCACATCTTTCTCCTCTGGAGTACTCAGTCTCCAGACTACACGATCTGTTGCCACATGGTGAAATAATAGAAGTAGACACATGGGCCAATTAGGCAGGTGACACGTGTCATGTTCTAACTGACATTTCAATATTCCATATGCTCAAAACTTAATGACACGTGGCACACATCCCATGTGTCCATGTCATCCCAGGTGACGTCCACAAGCCATGTCACTTCAGAATTCTAGGGACCACATCACCTCCAGGTGACGTCATCGTGCCCCACCACTTCGGCCCTTTGGGATTAGGGACTTTGGGCTTCGGGAGTTTCAACACTAACACACTTCCAATTCTACCGAACTCCGAATTCCCGAACTGGTCAATCTGCCGACATGTGACCCCTTATTGGACTGTCCGTATTAACCCTGAACTTCAGGACTTTGGGAGATACCACTACAAAGATCAACAGTCCTTGTTGATTTGAGATCAACGGTCCTCGATTACTTCGGGACTTCGGGAGATATCGCTGCAAAGATCAACAGTCCTTGTTGATTTGAGATCAACGGTCCTCAATTACTTTGGGACTTTGGGTAATTCTTTCCCTAGTGCTTCTCTCTACAAAACCTTCCAGAGTACTAAGTCTCTGAAGTGAGAGATCTGGTGCTGCGTGTCCTTTTTGATGGACGATTCATATGAACTTCGGGCTTCGGGCCTTCTGGAGTTTTGGCTTTTCGTATCCGTCTTTCTTCCGAAGTGGTTATCCGTCGGAGTGCAGGGTCTCTTGCTGCGTGTCCACTTCGATCAATGGTCTGGATCTACTTCATCTCTTCGGAGTTTCGATGTTCGAGCACTAACATGTCACATCACTTATTTCCTTTCAATTTGCGGGGGCACACACCGATGGTTTGGAGTAAACCGCCTTTCACCCCGCAATTATTCTAACACTGACATGTAACCCCTCGATGAAACCGTGGTTTTAATTGCGGGACTGCCTTGGGGAATTAACTCCCATGTAACTTGGTTCCCTGCAATTCCTTTTGGTCGTCGATCTCTCTCCAAGCAATCTGAAGGTTGTGACTTTAACCTTTGCTTCACTTTCATTAGAGGACCCTTGTTCACCTTCCCTCCAATCCAATGATCCCAGATCTCTCTTGATCCCATAGTGGCGATCACTCCTGAATTTGAAGAGGACGGTCACAATCCTTCGAACCCTTACAAAGGATATATGATGTTCTAACTCCTGCATAGATTTTGCAACGCCATTCCTCCTGAGCTTTTCAACTTCACGGTCAAAATTTGATCTCAACCACGAGACTCTGACCAACAAACCTGACCCATACCGGCCTGGTGTTTCAACCAGAATCTTTGATACCAATCTGTAACATATTCTCCCACCTAGAGTCCGGGCTACGTTACCTTAAACAGGTTGCAACACACCCAACCACCTGCAGGCTAGGCATGCTACAGTCCCAAGACTCAGTTCTTTGATCTCTAATTTGAAAACAAAGGACTTCTCAACAATGTTAGAAGCATGCACACCACATGCATAAGACAAGATCCATGTCATAGCATAAAAGAGATAAACAACGTGCCATGCACAACAAATAACCAACAGACATGCACATTAGAATACATATCTCATAGATAATTAAATACACAACAAAATACATTAAACAGAAAACAGAGAGAGCACTTATCTTTGCAAGTAAACGTTCACCAACTGGCTACAGACCAAGGACGTTCCTCCCAACCATAGACGCTGCTGCTATTCATTTACTCTCAACAACAGGTCACCCTCGAGCCAGGGCTATGAATCCACAAGGTTGGGTCCTAGGCCAAGTCTAAATACACAGTAGTTGGCTAAGTAGCTCTCATGTTTCCCAACCTCACAACAATCCTAATTTCTAGCTCTCTTTCCCCCTCATCCCGCACAACCCCAAGAAATGAACACCTTTCTTTGCCATGCAGTTCCTGAGGCTGTTCCATTTCTCTCCAGGGCTCCAGTGCTACTAGTCAGGAAATCTCCCTACTGGAAATTCCAAGGACTCTCAACTATGGATAGTTCCATCCGAACTGCCATCAAGTTCATTCAGACAGGCATCCATTCCCTCTGGGAATGATCAGTAAATCATTACATCCATTCAACGATGGCTCTCCTCTTCCTACCATTCGTTTCCATGCTTAGCCCAAGAGAACATGAACTAGCAGTAGTGAGTGAAGAGGAATAAGAACAAGTGAACCCGTGAGAAGAGGACGAACCAAGGGAAGAATGACCCCAAACCAGCCCCCAAGGGATGTTTAAATAATTACATGAATAGAAGAGCCACATTACCTCCCTCCTAAGAAGCTCATGTAACCCCCTCTTCTCCATAAAATCAATTATGGGTAAATAAAATAATAATAACAAGACTTAGCCCCTCAAGCCCCCTCTCTCGTGGAATCATAGCCCCCTATCTCTTTTGTCCTTGTCGGTCTTGTAGCCAGTGGTGTATTTTATTAATGTATAGGAAGTGTTACATTTCCTAGGCACTCTGGCTCCTTTTCAACTTTACCGACTCACCAGCCTAAGTCATATTTACATAATACATTATAGTTTATAAGGGATAGAACTAGGATGTTACAAAAACCAATACCCTGACTCCTCCTTGTGTTAGAAACATCCACATTCCATATCGATCTCAATCCCATTTGAAAGAGCCATATTAGTTGCACTAAAATTATGAGGCGAGGTCATTTTTTACCATATAATGGGAGATGGAGTTTCTTGGAGAATAAATTATCCATGTAGTTCAAGTATTACAAATCTTTGAGGGGAATACTCACTTAGGACTAAAATTATTCAATTGGGTACAACTCTAAGGATGTTTTCAACATGACCTAGGTTTTAGATATTGCATGTGTTGCATTATGACAACATTGATCCTTCTTGATGTTTTTTCATGTAATTAATTCTATGGCACTTCCACAATTTCATGCTCCAGATGAAGGCTTAGTTATGGGAGAAACTAGGTGTTTTTCACTCCTCTCACATTATTTCTTTACCCAATAATTGTATTTGAGGTAAGGCATATTGTGTATATGCCTCTATCTATCTGGATGTGCTTTGCATATGGCATGCACTATGTTTCCTTTCTTATGTTGTGACACTATGCCCACTTTGGTTTCTTTCCATCTTCAAGTTGCTTGGGTACTTGTTTGTGTGCTTGGTTGTTGCCATGTCATTGATTACGAATTTGGTGTGCCCATAAAATTTTAAGCATGGTTTGTTTCCTACCCTTGTAGCTTCCTTGCTAGGTAAATATAGATTGAGCGTTTCTCTCACTTTAGACCCCACCCATGGCCTTGCCATATACATAGTTTAGAATTTAGTTGCAAAAGGAAATATAAAAAGAACATGTGGTTTTTTATTGGTGAATTGGAGTCCACAATTATACTTTGGCACTAGTTTCTTTATGTTGTTGGAAATAATGTCATATTAATTGACAATGTTGGATTTAACCACTTTCGTTTAAAAAAACAACTTATTTATTCATTTCATTTATTCCAATCCCAATAAATAGTTCCCTACTAAAAAATCATAAACTTAACACTAAACAGCTACTTCAAATCATTTCAATTATAGCTTAGTGATTCAACTATCAAACAAGTTTTCTAGCTGCTAAACCACTATGAATGATTGGGGAGCAAAGATCAGTTGTAGGAGTTTTGAATCACTTACAAAGCATATCCTATATTGTCAAAGCACACAATTTTTTTTTTTCATTCACCCCGTTAAATGCAAAAGAATTGTCTAGACACCCAATAAAAAAGTGTTTACATCATCTTAATGTGTACACTACATTATGTTACTAGAAATGAATATCTATACAACATTGTAAAAAAAAATTTTGAAAATAAAATAGTCTCAAAAGAAATCAGAAGAATAGCAGTGGTGAGGTCAATCAGATAATCCAAGAGCTTTCTATTGTAGTACTCATATCACTGTCTCATTACAATCTTTGTTTAAACTTTGAATTCATTAGCAATGTGGGCTAGAAATTAATAATCTCTAGTCAAGGACTTAATAATCTCTTCAATAGAAAGGGAGGAACATACCCTTCCTATAGGAATTTCGTAACTAGAAGAGATAACTCAGTTTTTCTTTGTTGGCTCTACTACTGTAAAATCTTTCTCGACATCACCATCAAATTACAAGAGTTTCTACAAGCCCTTTGCAAGACTTAGGTTCACCTTATATTTGATTATATCCTTGCAGCTCAAAATTTCACCTTCCCTCATATATGAGGATGGGGGTGGGGAGAATAATAGAGAAAACATATCACCCTCTCCAACCCTTGACCACACCCAATTACCTCGAATAAACAATGATTTGGCTCAATTTTGGATCCTTTTATGCTGTTGGGATAGGATGAATGTTGATGTCAAGCCTAACTTGTTGTCATAAATAGATGATGATACAAAATCTATAATGTATTATGGTAACATCCCTTTCCCAGTAGTAAAGTCCCCTTTACAACAACAATTAGCATGCTGGAACTTCAACCTGGGATAATTCTCTCCGATGCCTCTGAAATACATATAGAAAATTCTTTGTTGCCTGCATATGCCTAAACATTGAGTTATGAATTGGACACCAAGGATATTATGATAGAAAAAATATTTCTTGATGGTTGAAATAGGCATAAAATAGGTCTAAATTTACTCTTCTTTGTTGTAGAAAATCTTCATAATGGCACTTCTTATGCATGGATATTTGACTTAGCATTTTGTTTTTCAATCTTGTGTGATGGAAACCTTATAATTTGTAGAGATTTCAACATTCACAACCAAACCAAATTCTTCTTCTAACTTTATTGCGACTTGTCATAAGGTTGTCTTTGGGTAGGAATATGGCTAGGTTTCTAGTGCATATATTGGTTAAAATTTAGACATCACACTTGTGTACTGTTTTCATCCAACTTATAGAAAGTGACTGTATTATTCCCTAAGATATTCTATGTGGTTTCAACTACTAAAACATCATAAGCTTAACACTAAACTACTACTTCAAATCATTTCAATTATAGCTTAGTGATTCAACTACCAAAACAAGTTTTCTAGTTGCTAAACCACTATGAATGATTGGGGAGCAAAGATTAGTTGTAGGAATTTTGAATCACTTACAAAGCATATCCTATATTGTCAAAGCACAGAAAAATATTTTTTTTTCATTTGCCCCGTTAAATGCAAAAGAATTTTCTACACACCCAATTAAAAAGTGTTTACATCATCTTAATATATACACTACATTATGTTACTAGAAATGAAGATCTATACAACGTTGTAAAAAAAACAAATTGAAAATCAAATAGTCTCAAAAGAAATCGGAAGAATAGCAGTGGTGAGGTCAATCAGATAATCCAATAGCTTTCTATTGTAGTACTCATATCAATATCTCATTACAATCTTTTTTTAAACTTTGAATTCATTAGCAATGTGGGCTAGAAATTAATAATCTCTAGTCAAGGACTTAATAATATCTTCAATAGAAAGGGAGGAACATACCTTGCCTATAGGAATTTCGTAAGTAGAAGAGATAACTCAGTTTGTTTTTGATGGCTCTACTGCTGTAAAATCTTTCTCGACATCACCATAAAATTACAAGAGTTTCTACAAGCCCTTTGCAAGGCCTGGGTTCACCTTATCTTTGATTATATCCTTGCATCTCAAACCTTCACCCACCCTCATATATGAGAGTGGGGCTGGGGGTAATAATAGAGAAAACATATCACCCTCCCCAACCCTTGACCACACCCAATTACCTTGAATAAAGAATGCTTTGGCTCCATTTTGGATCCTTTTATGTTGTTGGGATAGGATGAATGTTGATGTCAAGCCTAACTGTCTATCATAAATATATGATGATACAAAATATGTAATGCATTATGGTAACATCCCTTCCCCAGTAGTAAAGTCCCCTTTACAACAACAATTAACAATATAGAACTTCAACCAATGATAATTCTCTTTGATGCCTCTAAAATACATATAGAAAATTCTCTGCTAGCTGCATATGCCTGAACATTGAGTTATGAATTGGTCACCAAGTATATTATGATAGAAAAAATCTTTCTTGATGGTTGAATTAGGCACAAAATAGGTCTAAATTTACTCCTCTTTGTTGTAGAAAATCTTCATAATGACACTCCTTATATATATAATAAATGCCATGATTTTACAAGGTAGTGTGCACTCCTTGCACACTACCCATTTATATATATAATAAATGGGTGAATCTTTATGATACATAGGACAATTCAGACTATTTTATCAATAATATAATATGTATATATAATTTTTTGGCTAATCTTTTACTGTTTTAGACAATCTTGTAAAATCTTGGTGAATGTTTTTCTGAATTATAAAATCTTGGCAAATCTTTCACTGAATTATAAAACCTTGTAAAGTCTTGGTGAATTTTTTGATAAAGTATAAAACCATATATAATAATAGGAAAATGTATTCATTAAATTGTAATATACTCATTTTACATATTTGGAAAAAGAAGCATAATTTGGCCATCCTCTAGACAACGTTGCACGAATCAGGGGCTGTGTTTGTCAAGGTTATCACTGTACACTCTTGCATATCTGTTTATCAATTCTCATGATATTTCACCACAAATTTCATATGTATTGATCCGGACCACCACTTCTGTCAAGCTTAGGAGATATTAATATTTTCTCTACCACTTCTATTATGGATTCTTTATTATTGATTCATCGATTATGAAAGGACCCTTGAAACAAGTTCATCATAGGATGTTACTAAATACGAGTGCAAATAATTTTATCAATCAATAACTCCAAAAGTATAAGAATATTGATAGCAGGGAAAATTTTAAACCCCCCACTCCCTAAATTTATATGTATAATAATTGGGTAAATCTCCATGATACATAGGAAATTTTGAAGGCTATTTTATCCATAACATAATATGTATATATAAGTTTTTGATGAATTATTCCCTGAATTAATAAATCTTGTAACGTCTTGGTGAATATTCTATTGGATTACAAAACCTTGTAAAATCATGGCAAATCTTTCACCAAATTATAAAACATTGTGAAGCATAAAATACAAATGGAAAATTACTACATGCAGTTTTTTTCTCAAGGGTTTCATTTGGTAGGTTTCTTATTGTACACTCTTGTAAATCCCTTTGTTAGTTTTGATCATTTTCAACATAAAGTTCATGTATGCACTGATCCTAATTATCACTTCTTTCAAATGAGAGATTAATGTTTTCTCTCCCACTTCATAACTATTAACCCTAACAACTATCCTAGTGATCCAGGGGATCAAATTTTGCTCAAAAATGCAAAGTGCTTGGAATCACTTCAAATTGAAGGGGAGTGTAGGCCTCATCATTACAAACCCAACATAACTTGTTTGGGTTCAAACGGACGTCAGGAGCGAGAGATATCGTTATGTTCAAAATGACAAACAGGTAAAAAAAAGGGGATGTTGACTGTACAGTCCGTACAATCTGTACGGATGCTGACGTGGCAGTCCGTACGACACGTGGCAGAGCTGAGTGGCGGACAGTTGGCAGTTAAGTGGACGAATGAGCTGTTGACACGTGGCATCTTGGTGGCTAATAGTATGGTGACATGTGGCCCAATCAATGTCCGCCACGTGTCCCCTGGTCGGTGGTTTAAAATCTTTGCAATCGGCAGGACTCGACCCCACGATCTCTGGGCAGGGGAAGAGACTTGGGAAGGGCCGCCAACCGGTGTGCCACCGTATGAGCCTTGATATATATATGGCATTATATACATTTAAATTTGCATATGTGTATGGTTGGTGTGGGGTCCGGGCTGGGGCTTAGCCCCAGCCCCCGGTCGCATATTGCGTTTCCACATGACCATATGTTATATCGTTGGCACGCGCATGCGGATTTATATTTGGTTTGAATGGTTATAACACAACGCCACTTGTCCATTCTCTATTCGCCTTTGGAAATGGAGCCCATTTTTGCACTTGTGCATGGTTACATGGGTCACACGACCACAGCCTTGGCGGTTAGGGGCTAGGCGCACCCATAATCGTCCTATAGTTTTCACTGTTTGTGCGGTTGCTCCCGGTGCTGGGTTTTTCCACATAAATGTGCGTGGGGGCTAGGTTGAGCCAACAAGGGTGCATTTTGGCGATCCAGAGACAACAAGTTTGAAGGGGAACTTCCAGGAAGCCTATCTTCTTCAATTTTTTGCCAAACGAGGTGCCGAAAAGCCCAGCCAAGGGTTTTTGGATGTTCTGAAGCCATTGGAGTTGTCTATTTGGAATTTTGAGCATTTTAAAGCACATTTTTGAGCACTTTGAGAAAATAATACAAAAAAATCCATTGGAAGCTGAACTAGGAGATGTAGCCCAAGAGAGGGGTGAACTCCTTTATCATTTGCTGTGTTATGTGTTTTATGTTCACTGTTTAATGCTGCTGTTTATATGCATCTTGAATGAGCAATTTCCATAAAAGATGTGTTGCAAATTGATCCATTTGCATTTTAACACATAAAATAAAACTTGCAAATATTTTCAAGAATACAAGTCTTCTTCATTTTTAGATCAAGTTGGTATCAGAGCATAGGT
>SNQJ01S0203728.1:1837-16637 GCA_010110895.2 Picea sitchensis
CGCAGTCTTTGACTAATCGTGCAACTTGTGGCAGACGCGATAGATCTTCTGACAGTTACATCGGCGAATCGACGTGCCTTTAATTCATTGTAGGACGTCCCCATTATGGCGGAGGTGATGTCTAACCACCACCAACCGCTTCAATAACTGCTTCTTGGGATTGAGAACGGCCCAGCCGACTCAGCACTTCGGGATCTGGATGACTTCTTGCGCTGCCACCTGGAATCAACTGAATATCTTGAGGAACAGGTATGGAGGCTAGCGCGGAGGGTGAGGCACATGACAGGAGTGGAGGCGCCGGGTTATAAGGGCATATGGGAGAAGTGACGAGATGAGAGGAAGATGACGGAGGGCATCAGATGGAGAAAAGGGAGAAGAAGACAGAAGGATTCGCCTTCAGGTGAGAGGCTGACATGGAAAGGGATGGGGCACGAGGCTAGGAGCGAGCGGATGGTGGGAAGAAGGGAGAACCACGTGCATCAAAAGGATGAGGTGGACGAGTGACACGCGGCAGCGGGAAAAAGGATGATGAGACGAGGGAAAGGCCATATGGAGGTGTGAGAGGGAGGTGAATGGTGACACATGGCGGCAAGGGAAAGGTGGGCAGAAAGATAACATGGCAGGAGGCGGGCCCATACGGATTAAAGACAGGGCAACTGAGAAGGGTGGGGCTATGCCTGAGCCGTTGATCTAGGCTCCTCGATCATGGCCGTCAGAAACTGCATCTATGATTCCGGACACCCCCCCTCCGCTTAAAGGTAGAAGGGTGGGGGGGGGTCCGGAATGGTCTTCATCGCCGTTGATCTGGGCATGCTCATCTGGATCATTGGAGAGGTGCGCCCCCGATTCCGGACCCCCCCCCCCTTTCTTAAATATCGGAAGGCAAGGGGGGTCCGGAATCCAATATGCATCGTCGATCTGGGCGCACAAATCTGGACCGCCCGGTCTTGCTTGATGCTTACCACGGGCGTGTTATCGCCCGAAACTTTGGACAAGTGGGTTTTTACCCCTTCTTTTGTGTTCTACCCCCCTATACAAGAAATATCGCTAACACCTTCCAACGGTCATATTGCTTCGCCATGGCGAAGTGCCATGTGACATTGTTCTGATATCCCGACGAAGTTCCAATTCTGCAGTTTTTCCTTCTGCGAAGTTCCTTCTGGGGCTTCTTGTAATTTTTCAATCTTGGCTTTCTTCTTACTGAGTTTTCTGGTCTTCTTCCTAGTGATGTTTGTCTCGGTATTCCTCTTTCCATTATGATTCTTCTCTTCTCTCGACAGAGTATCTTCGCACTGGTGAGATTATTTACTAGAAATCAGAGGTAATACTTCATCTGTAGCTGGAATAGGTACTTCAGTCTTCTGTGGTTCTTCTATTGCTCTTCCAACTATGACATCCAAATCTTTGGCTTGAAATATCTTCACTTGGTTCTCTTGTTCTTCAATCAAGTGTGCAATCCTCCTAGCCATGAAATCTCTAGGTCCTTCTTTTTCTGTTCTAGGGATTCCTTTTCTTCTTTCCTTTGGATCTGATCTTTCTCAATCCAAGTCTTGCCTAATAAAACTGAAAATGGGGCGTTGCTTTCAACAAACTTAATAACTTCAAATTCTTCTTCTGTCACTATTCCATGGACAATCATAGATACCTGAGTAGGTCTTCCGCATAGGGTTATCAATTTTCCTTTAAACAAGCCTATTCCTCCCAATGAAGGAACCATAACAGGATTTCTTAAAGTTTCCCAAGTTCTTTCTGTCATGATATTCACTTGTGTTTCCTCATCCAGAACACAGTCAATGTTGAAGTCTCTTATTCTTACTTCTATTTTCTCTTTCTCTTTTAAAATCTCTAATAAAGTGTCATCTTTATGCTCATTCAGGGTTTCTTTTACCTTTAGTAATACAATCTCTGATTCCTTCCGAGGTTCTGTCTTGGTTTCAGTTGTTCGACCTTTCTCATGGTCTTCTAGTCTCATATTCATTTTTTCAAGCTTAGAAATCATTCTAGGGAAATCCAGCACTTCATGGTCCATAGCCTTACAACATATGCAACTAGGGTTTCTACCAGGGAAATCCTTAGCAAGATGTCTCGGTCTTCTGCAACTGTAAAAAAGAGTCAATCCTCTTTTTATTTTAAATGATCCCCAACCTTTCCTGTACTGCGCACTAGGATCATAGTAGCTAACCTGAAAAAAATTCTTTCTAGGATACTGCATCCATTTGTTAGTCCAAACATTCTTTCTATGCATAGGAATAACATACATTTTACTATTCTTATCAGATTTATTCATATCAATTATTCTTCCATCTATCTGTGCTCTACTTTTCAAACTAGGACAAAATTTATCAAATATACCTAGATCCATACTTTAGAAACAAAAATTTCCACTTGTCTTACTTCAGCATATGGCACAGAGCTTACAGATCTTACCTCTTCTAACAAAAATATTCACTTTTACCTTTATCAGAGCACAAAGATTTCAAATATTACCTCTTTTTTTCAGATCTGACCCTTCTTCTTGGCACATAGCTTCCATAGATCAAGTAGATTGTTGTGCACTAGGGAAATAGATCTACGCATGGAGCTTTCACAATTCCAGGTTCGGCTTCTGCACAAAGCTTCTTCCTTAGTTCTTAGCACAGAGCTTCATAAATCACGTAGATCACTGCGCACCAGCAACAAGTCAATGAATAGAAATTTCTAAATCAAACAGGAGGTTGTGCACTATAGCAGCAGATCTTCGCACAGAGATTTTCCTTTTCCTCAGTTCCCAGCAATCACAGTTTCAGGTCTCGACAACGGAACCATTTGTTGGCACAGGGGCAGACCCAGGGTTTGATGCTCAAGAGAACGCCAAAAAATCCCTAACTACCAGCACTTTCGGCAACACCTGCGAAGCAGATGAAGTCTCACCTGAGGTAGAGGCAGGGGTGGCTGTAGGACTCAAGTGTCTGCAACCTTAACTGGGACACATATATGTGATTCTAACACTTAACCAAGGCACTTAGCAGTTACAACTCATCAGCATTCAACTACTGTCTACTTCGCAGATGAAACCCTAATTACAGAGAATCGCAGTATCCAACCAGATCTAGTACTTAGAATACAGAGATAGACTAGATCTAATAGATTCAAGCACTAAGCACATTCACATAGGTTAGATCTAGCATTCATTCACACTATTAAGCACAAATAAATATCGGATCTTATCTATCATTCATCAACATTAAATCACTAAGAAAATAAACACATATACACATCAATACACATCACAAAGAATAGCAACACAGCATGTACGTGGTTCACCCCCACCCTGGGGCTACGTCCACCAAGTCTTTGTCTTCTTTATTAGCTTCGTCAATCTTCTTACAACACATAGCACTAAATCGCTACTCCACATAGGACAGGAGATCTGTGCACACTTCGCTAGATCCTCCTTCCCTGAGCTAGGTTATAGCATAAAGCCTTCCACAGTCTATTACAATCCCCTACACTTAACCTTGCAATTCTTACATAGTATGCACGGAGCCAAATCACATAGATATACCTTTGCACACAACAATTATGGCTACGATCACATAGATCATACCACTACTTCCTACATTGCCTAGCCTTCTATCTATACTTTACAAAAGGGCCTAATACATGGGTAAACCCATGGGCCAACATTCCCATACCCGTTACATAATCCCAAATCCCAAAAAGGACCCAAAAAGGGGTCGAGATCCATGATCTCTACTTCGTCTTGTGCTCCATCTTTGACAGCCTATCGAAGTCCCAAAAATAGGTCAATCGAGACCAAGTGTCCTCAAAATTTGGTCAAGGGCCAACAGGGTCCAATGAAATCCACAACCCATTTATCAAATACCTGTAAAGTTACTTGGGGCATATGTGTCATTTCATCCCTTCTGGATGGTTTTCCCACCCTCTGACGGACATCACAGGTCTGATAGTATTCATTTGCATTCCTATGTATTGTAGGCCACAATAATCCTAATTGCAACACCTTTTATTTTGTAGGATTTCTTGCATATCTCCCTCCATCTATACCTTCATGTTCTTCTGCTAACACCATGGAGCATTCATACTCCATCACACATCTTCTCAGAATTCCATATGCACCTAACTTGTATAAATGACCTGCAATTAGCTAATAGTCTGTAGCATGCACTACCAACTATTTTTTATGTGCGACAGTAAATTTCCTGGGAGCCATTCCTATGGTCAAAAATCCAAGAATATCAACAAAATAATCATCAACAAACTGAACAGAAAATAAGTTAGCATCGGGAAAATTCTCCTCCAATTTCTTTGGCTCCTCTCCATTAGTAATTATTGACAAATGATCTGGTCCTGCATTCATCTTCCCTAGTTTTACTATGATTCCAAAATCAATTCCTAAAACAATAACAACCATCTACAGATCCTCGCCCCCCAACACTGTCTTGTTAACTAGGTAGTTCAAAGAGGAATGATCTGTAAACATCTTAAAATGTTGACCCAATAAATAATGTTTGAACTTTTTTAGGGCATATACCATAGTGAGACCTTCCCTTTCTGTTGTATTATAGTTCTGCTCAAAATAATACAATTTTCTACTAGCAAAAGATATTGGGTAATCAATGTCTCCTTCACCTGGTTGTGCCAAAACTGCTCCAAGTGCAATGGATGAAACGTCTGCATGCACATGAAATTCTTTTGTCCAATTTGGAAAGCTCAGAATTGGTGTTGTCACCATATTCTCTTTCAATATGTCCAAGCCTCTTGGCATTCATCATTCCACTGAAACCTGATGTCTTTCTTTAGTAACTTCTCCATGGGCGCAGTAATATTTGCATATCCCTTTATGAATTTCTTGTAGTACCCTGTGTGGCCCAATGTTTTTTCTCAACTGGCACAATGACTTTGGTGGTGGTAAATTGGCAATAACATCAATCTTCGCATGGTATACTATCAATCCATGTTTGCATACAATGTGCCCAAGCAGGATACCAAATTGTGTGTTGAATATACATTTCTTAATGTTCAATTAGATCTTACATTTCCTACATCTTTCTAACATTAACCTCATAATTTCTACATGGTCCTTCAATAAACTGAATATTGTCCAATCATCCAAATAAACCTCTAAAAATTTATGTATAAAATCCTTGAATGCAGCTACTACTTCTCTAGAAAATATTTTTGGTGCATTCTTTAAACCAAATGGCATTAATGTGTATTGATATGACCTCCACTCTATTGCAAATGTAGTTTTGTACCTATCCTCGAGACCAATTATGATCTGATGGTAACCTGAAAACCCATCTATGAAAGAGTACACTTCCTGTCCTCCCACATTCTCTAAAATCTCATTTGTAAATGGAGTAGGAAAGGGATCATGCAGGCATTCATCATTTAACTTCCTCATATCCAAACATATCCTAATCCCTCCGGTCTTATTTTCCTATACCACCATTGGACTAATCCACTTTGATTCTTCCACAGGCTCTATGATTCCTTCTTCTAGCATTCTGTCAATTTTTGCCTTAACCTTATGCTTATAGATGGGGTTTAATCTGTATGGTATTTTTCTAACTAGTCTTGCCTTTGGTCTGAGGGGTATATTCATTTCCCCAATTTATCTTGCCACCCCTTTCATCTCTGAAAATTGTGTTGGGAATAAGTCACTATACTCACGCAGTAACTCAATTATTTTTTCCATTGTCTCATTGTCCCAGTAATCTCCAATGTTGGCTATCTTGGGCTTCTCTTTAGTCCCAATATTGACCTTTTTAATATTCATAGGTGCAGTAAACTATTTAGATTGTAACAAGAGTCCTTCTGACCCTATTTATCCTTCCCCTTCTATTATATGTATGTCACATGCGTTTTCATCTGCTTCTTCATCCTCTATGACCTGATAAGAGTAAACTAATTGTTCAAGTGTCTCTTTTTTGTAATATCTGTCTACTGTCATTGTATATACCCCATACTCTTCAAATATATTCCCTTTTATCCTCTATAATGCTAGATCCACCCATGGATCCTCACTTTCAAATGAAAAGGTTCTAATAAAGTTATGTTTTATTGCACCATAACTTGCAGTTTCTTTGCGCAGTTCCTACTCCTTGTACCAATTACTAGGTATTCCTTCTAATGTATGAATAAAGTAATGCATCCATTCCTCTTGATTTACCAATCTCTAGTTAGTGACACAATCATCTATGTGTTGTCTTGTGTTCCCTCTTCCATCATACTTTTGTAAGAGTCTATCCTGCTAACTCCTACCAAATCTTATGTGCATCGGTCGCTTACACTGATACAAGTCCTGAATTACCTTCTTATGTGCACCCCACCATCATGAAAGTGTGTCCCTCAGTGCTATATCAACCACTAATAATCTCTGACTATCCAAAAAATCTAATTCGAACTCTGTCATGAATTTTTCTAAATTTTCCTCTTCAGTAAATGTGATAAATTCTCTTACTTATGTCCCAACCCATCTTACTGCGCGTGTGAATCTGGTGCACTTCCTAGTAGATAATTCATGCAATATTTTCTTCCAATATCAAAATATGACATGTTGGAATTAATACTCCTCCAACTGAGCACTCCATATGCATTTGGATTCACATAGTCTTCATCTCGCGCAGTAATCCTATAAAATTGGTTCACATCATCCTCTAGAACACTATCAGGCACAGGTTCTACATATATTTCACAATCTAAGGGAAATAAAGGTGCTACTACCCTAAAGTTCCCAGCTTCAAATATCATATTTCTAGTCTTTAAATTAATTATGGCCTGATTATCAAAGGCCCAACCAATTCCCAATAGTGTTGGAAATGGTATAGACTCATCGACCATATCCATCACTTCAAAGTTTGTTGTGGTTCACCCACCATCTAGACCCACTGTTATATTCTTCAATATACCTATGGGAATCACTCTATGCTGGTTTTCTAGCTTCAATTGGATCAATGAGTATCCTAGTGTAGGTTCTCCCATTGCTTCCCAAGTCTTCTTTGGTAAAATGTTGACATCTGATCCTAAGTCTATGATAACATTTCCCATGTTAAAGTATCATATATTTTCATTAAATATGAACTCTTTTCTAGTTATTTTCTTTCTATGGACATGATTAAACTTCTTTGGTTCCATTCCGACCCCTTCCTCTATGTTATATTTTTCAAACATACTTTTAAACAAATCCATGGCAGTCTTATCATTAAATAATTTAAGGCAATATTCCAGGAAATTATTTAAGTTACTTACTTTCTCTGTTTGATTTCCTTTGTAAGTATGATCCAAATACTGAGGCATATCAAAAATAAGAGTAGCATACCTCATCACAGTATTCGATGTGGAGGCTACATTCTCCTTCAAGAACTCCTTCTTTGCTTCCTTGAAAGTTTCCTTCTCCTTCTTTCCATCAAATTGTTGTTGTGGCTGAGTGTTCTTATGAATTGAGCACTGAGATTCCTTCTTCTGATTATGTACATATTCTTTTGTATTCACTCCTCCTCTAGTCACTACATTGATGTTCATCCCAGGATCCCTTATCTCTACAGTAATCCACTGAACATTCTGGTTATTTATATTCCTCTTCTCCTAGATCGTCATCATTAATTTCAGGTAATCTTTTGTCACGTGATCTGTTGCGTGACAGTAAATCCATGTTGTTGCTAGTTGAGGACAATCTCTGGCATAGTGTCCTTGATGCTGACAATTATGGAAGATAATAGGCCCTCTACCTCTGCCCATTCCTTCTCTTCCTCTACCTTTGAATCCTCCTCTATTCCCCTATGGATCCATGTTCTATTGATGATATTGTGGTGCCTGATTATACTACGAGGGTAGTTGAAATTGTGGCACTGCTTGAAATTGTTGCACATTGCCAAACTATGGTGCAATATATCCTTCCATCAACTCATCATGCATCCTATATGCATCTGAGGTTCTTTCCTTCATTAACTCCATGGTTCTAAACTTTTTGTATTCATGTCTCACTAACATACAAAAGTTTCAGAAAGTACTCTTCGGTTTTGCCTTGTACTTATGCATCATAGGGAAGTGATAAGGATCATGCCCATATGTCTTGCATATTTCACACCAAGTCCCTCCTGTAGGAAATGGATTTTTCACCCCTACTCCCAAGTACTGCGCAAATGTTGGACGCACATTCTCGTGATGTCACTTTGATACACACAGGGTACATCACACTGCTTCTCTTTTATCCCTACTTTTATTCCGGTTTAATTGCACTGTCAAGTTCTTCAGGTCTTCCTTCAGATCCTCTATATCTTGATATGTTTGATTATACATATTCTCCTCTAACTTCATTGATGCTTGCATTGCCTCTAGCTGGGTTTGAAATTTCTATTATCTCAATGGATATTTGAAATGTGATAACAGAGAATTTATAAACAATTGTCTTTGTTGCATGTCAGAAATGCGATACTTCAATCTACCTTTCAATGTGTTGAACTTCTGATTGATGTCCCATATGAACTCTCCTGGTTTCTGTCTAACCTCAATCATCTCATTCATAAATTTATCCTCTTATTTTGGCCTCTGAAACTCATTGATCAATGCCTGATTGATCTTTACTACTATTCTCGGCACACCCTGTGGATTGTTTACTGCTAGATTCATGTACCAATACAATGCGCGGTTTCTGAACGTTATTGCTAGCTGCGCTACTTTTTTTGCCCCATCAATGACTCTTTTTGCTTCCCATATTCGCTCACACACGAATAGGTGCTTCTCTAGGTCTTATGTTGCATCCCCATGGAACTTAGGTATTATTATTGTTGGATCTATACCTGCCATTGTAGAACGTGTTGTACTTGTTCCACGCAACACTACTATCTATGTACTGTTGTTCGGACTTGAACTCCCATTGGTATTTCTATTGGTACTTCTACTTGTACCCTCACTTCTATTCTGATCTCCCATATTCTTCTAACTTTCAGTCACTAGTTCCCTAAACAAATATTTCTTTGTTGATGTGTTAATCGTACATGGGGTTGTAGGTTATACTCTAATTCAGATCTATACAGGGGTACTTACTTCCTCATTAGATCTCGCTCCTATAGTATTTCTTTCATATGTGGCATGCATTATCTCTTCAATGTTCTCCACCACACGGAGATCATCTACCTCTTCCTCATCACTCTCCAAGCCTTCCCTCTTCACTACTGCTCTTTTCTTCCTATTGAGCTTATACTAGTAGGGTATTCCATTGTGCATCGTTCTTGCCTTCTGTAGAATTTCCTAGGTCTCCTCTTGACCCATCATAATGGGATATTTCTCTTTACTGTACTCTCCTCTATCCATTTCCCCCTCCATCTTAGAACTTCCTCAGTGTTTCCCCTAACTCCCCAATGCACGCAAGGCATTTTAGTTGTTTGACTCTATGGTTAATATCCCTTTATCATGCAATAATATCTTGATTGAAGTGTACAAAAACATGATGTAACTTCCCCTTGGACCCTTAAAAAAATCCTTCTCTCCTACACTGTAATATTTTGATGTATCTACTGCAAACTCAGTGATATACCCCACTACAAGGTTGTCTAGCAAGAAATATATTGCGCGCATGAATTTGTTATTCACCCTCTTCAACCGTGTGATACTCTCTTCTGTCCAATCCACTGATCTAACTCTATTTTTCAAATAGGTATATTTCAACCATGTTATCCACTCCTGCAATAGCGTGGGAAACTCACTAAAGAAACTCTCATGTATTTCATTGAATATGTATCTCTCCAAGTATTGTCTTGGCTTAAACCTAGGGATTTTATTATCTTTGTGGGAAAACTCTAATTCCTGAACTGTCAATCATCTTTCAATCTACGCTTTCATGGGGTGCCAACATAAAAACACCCCCTTTCTTAAAACCTCACACTATACTATGTGATACATCCCTCCCAATCTAATCTTTTGAGTTTCAATAGGCAACAGAACCATTTGTTAGCTTTATGGGCCGACCCAGGTTCTGACTACAGGATTACCAACAACCCTTCGACCATCAGTCCTTCTGGATACCAGAAGGAAACACAACACATAGAGTGCACTGCATAATATCACCTAAGATGGCTTCAATGGGTGGTCGCATGACTCAGATGTCTGCAACCATGGGATGGGATGTGCTTCTCTCTCAGGGGCACTAGATCTACTCAACTGCTAACCCTTGAACACCCATTTATTATGCTAACCCTAGTTGGACCTTAGTTTTGACTAGTGAAACAGTATATACCCAATGACATATATTCATTTACTGCAATATAAGATTCAGATATGAATACTAACTACGACATTCATCCATTTAGTGTTATTCTACAAATTTCATCAGTTTATCCTTAGTGTGTAGTATTATTTCCTTTATTATTTTAACATGTTCATCATAAAACTCATTACAACAAACATAACCACAAGTGATGCAAACATTCACACATAACCAAGATGTACCATGGTTCACCCCCTCTTGTGATTATGTCCGCAAAGATGAGTCACTTCAGCTCTTTATTAATATTCCTGCAAAATCCAGTGCCACACACTGTACATTTATTCCTTCATTACAATCGATCTTCATAGATCGTGATAGACAAAACTGAGAACTTCCTCTCCAATCTCTCAATTTATTTTCGACAATCCTAATACATTATACTTATACCAAAAATGGGAAAAGTCCCTTATAAAAACCCTAACCCTAAGTGGATTAGGTTTGTCCACTTTCCAACTGACTCAATCTCGGCTAGTCCATGATCCAACCATTCTCCAAGTCGATGCTTGTCCACTTTCCAACTGACTCAATCTCATTAGGCCCATGATCCAACCATTCTCCAAGTCGGTGCTTGTCCACTTTCCAACTACTCTACATCAATTTTTCCACTTTGTAATTGGTTTTCCTCTACGCTGGTTTTCCTCTTTTTTCGGTGTTGCTTTTCCTCTGTTTCTGGCACGCTCCCTATTTTTCGGCGCTGCCTTATAATAAACACCTTGATTTTTTCCCAAAATTGGCTTGCGCCACTAGTCTTCAAGCATGAAGGTGAAGATGAGAAATTTGCTAGGTCAAAGAAGGATCATAGTCCAATAGATACATCAGTGGTGGAGTTCTTGAGATCAGTCTCCAAGTGGGAGATTGTTGGTTGTGGAGCCTGATTATATTTTTGTTTCAAAGGTCTTTGTTTTCATTCATGTTTATACCCCTTGAATACTTTACACCCTAGAAGAATGTACACTCCTCCACGCAGGGGAGTGCAAGGGCGTCTAGGGGAAAGCAGGCCCTCGAAGGAAAAATTTCCTTGTAAATGTTTATTGTAATTTCATAGTAAATATGGACCATTCATTATAAGGTCACAGATCTGATGGTAGAATTTATGTTAGAGTTTTTTTCCCTACAAGGCAACCCTCTTTTATGAGGGAAATTTATTACGGCTATGTATCATGGCGAATATTGTATTCTGAGAGATGAGACTATGAGAGAAAGAAGAGGAAGTTAAAGAGGGTGTGGTGTAGGTTATATCCCTTCATTTGTTGGATAATAATAAAGGAAGGACCTAGAAATTTATTTGGTGGACGTATCCCACACTAGGTGAACCACGTATATCTGTGTCTCTATTGTATTGTGTATCTTCTGTGTTTTATTTCCGTATTTTTTTTATTTTATTTCTCCACGATCCTGTTTTTTTAACATTATCCGCTTTCCCTTTTCCAGTTCTAAATTAGAGTCTGAGTCAACATCTGACCATGGGTCTTTCATCTCAACCAGCAATGACTGTTTGGAGCGATATTCATCAGTATTGTGCCAAGGGATTTTGTGGAACTCGCACCACTTTCTAGTGTCCTTCTTCGACTTCCCATTACCTTTCTTTGTTGGTGGCTTGGGTTGGTTATCCTGGGACTGAGCATCCTTGATCTATCCTTTGGCCTGGAAGTTAGGTCCACCCTTACCATACTTTGGTTGTTGTGGTTTTGCAGACCTGAACTCCTGCATGTTCTGGTGCTTAAATTTTGGCTTGATTTTGAAAACATATTGATAATCGGATCCCAATGACGATATGTCTAGAAACTCCATTTTTGTTTGAATGTACCTGTGTAGATATCCATGGTATTTTAGGACCAGATTCCACTCAAAGTCTTTGATACCCAACTTGGTGCATGTTAGAAAAACATGATCATGGAGCAATAAAAGAAAACAAATGCGGAAATAAAAAAATAGAAGATATGCAATACAATAGAGACACAGAGATATATGTGGTTCACCTAGTGTGGGCTATGTCCTCCAGATAAATTTCCAATTCCTTCTGTTTCATTATCTAGAAAAATGAAGGGATATAACCTATAACACACATGATGTAACTTCCTCTTATTTATCTCACAGTCTCCTCTCTCTGAATATAATATTCTCCATAACACACAACCGCAATACAATTCCATCATAAAAGAGGGTCGCCTTTTATGGAAAAAAACCCTAACATAACTTATACTTTCATATCTGCGACCTTATAATGAACAGTCTAGGTTTACTACGAAATTACAATATTTGAATTGCAAAAAAAATAAAATTTCACCCCCTCATGGCCGGGGGAGCCATGAATTTTGTATCATGCAGTTTCTTTGACTTGCTTATGAATTAGGAATATAATTAGGCTCCACAAACAACAATATTCCACTTGGAGACTGATCACAACAACTCCACTACTATTGTACTTGATGGACTATGATCCACCTTGGACTTGACAAATTTCTCATCTTTACCTTCATACTTGAAGGCCAAATGAAACACTATTGTTGTCCCTGATGGACTACGATCCACCTTGGACTTGGAAAATTTCTCATCTTTACCTTCATGCTTCAATGCCAAATGAAACTGAGCAAGAACTCAGTTTCTCCCTGGTTACTACCTTTGTTAACATGTCTGCAGGATTCTGGCTAGTATGTATATTTTCCAACTTCAAATTTCCATCTTCCAAGACGGATCGTATGAAATTGTACTTGATATGTATATGCTTATTCTTATAATGGAAGGTTAAGTTATTTGCAAGATGAATGGCACTCTCATTGTCATAGTACAGCCTGATATTCCCCTGCTTCTTTCCCAATTCCTCCATAAACCTCTGTAACCAAATCATCTCTTTACTAGCCTCTGCAGTAGCAACATACTCTACTTCCACTGTTAAAAGTTCAATAACCTTTTGCAGTTTTGAAATCCAACTTATTGTTGTTCCATCTACAGTAAAAACATAGACTGTGGTACTCCTCCTGATATCTTTAACACCTGCCATATCGTAATTAACATATCCCTATAGAATAGTGTCTGAACCTTCAAAACATAATGCATGAGTGCTAGTACCTCTCAAATACCTGAGAATCCACATTATTTCCTCTAAATGTTCTTTACCTAGATTTTTCATATATCTCCTCACAACTCCCACTACATGTGCAATATTTGGTCTTGTGCAAATCATCACATACATCAAGATTCCAATTATTGATGAATAAGGGACCTTGGACATGTATTTTATCTCCTCCCATGTCTTGGGACACATTTCCTTTGTTAATTTGAAATGGATGGCCAAAGGTGTACTAATTAGTTTCACATTCTGCATTCTAAACCTATCCAACACCTTCTCTATGTACTCACCTTGAGTCAATGTCAATTTGCGGTTTTTCCTGTCTCTTGTTATTCTCATACCAAGGATTTTCTTTGCAGCACCTTGATATCCCATACCCTAGGGATAACAAAGGAGATTACATATTGAGGCCAACAAGTCCTAGACATGGAGTATCAAGATCTAGATGACTTGAGCATGGCCTTAAACGGCCCCTCTTTTCTTCAGTGCAATCCATTTATCAACAACAACAGTATCCATCCCACTAGCCCGATCTTGAAGTACCAGTAAGTCTTGCTCCATGAGGAAATGAGTCTGGGTATCATGGTATGTGTCACTCTAATTTTTGAATCACTTGAATATTGTAGAAATTTCAATACAAATTAAGTATTTCCTGCGATTCTCCTGATCTAACAATTATATGCCACTGTTAAATATAGAATCGCTTCTACTATTATTCTTGCGGAAAATTAAAACCACGATTGTTGCGCCTCTTTCGTCACCTTGGTGAGCAAATAAGAGGTGCTTGCAAGATCAGTTGGGTCTGCTAAGCAGGATAGCTATAGAGAAAAGAGATAGGGAAAGAAAACAAAACTATAACTAAGAATTAAACTAATAGATGCAATAAAAATTAATCATGAGCATAGGAACATAGAAACAAAAAGAACCAAAAGACCCATGTCACCAATGTTTGAGGGACACATTTCCTTTGTTAATTTGAAATGGATGGCCAAAGGTGTACTAATTAGTTTCACATTCTGCATTCTAAACCTATCCAACACCTTCTCTATGTACTCACCTTGAGTCAATGTCAATTTGCAGTTTTTCCTATCTCTTGTTATTCTCATACCAAGGATTTTCTTTGCAGCACCCTGATATCCCCTACCCTAGGGATAACAAAGGAGATTACATATTGAGGCCAACAAGTCCTAGACATGGAGTATCAAGAGCTAGATGACTTGAGCATGGCCTTAAACGGCCCCTCTTTTCTTCAGTGCAATCCATTTATCAACAACAACAGTATCCATCCCACTAGCCTGATATTGAAGTACCAGTAACTCTTGCTCCATGAGGAAATGAGTCTGGGTATCATGGTATGTGTCACTCTAATTTTTGAATCACTTGAATATTGTAGAAATTTCAATACAAATTAAGTATTTCCTGCGATTCTCCTGATCTAACAATTATATGCCACTGTTAAA
>SNQJ01S0203729.1:3462-16646 GCA_010110895.2 Picea sitchensis
TGTGGTGAATAGAATATCATTACGACCACTACAAACTCGGCCTAAGATGTTTCTATCCAATAAAATAAGATTGACCCGATTGTATAGAAGCACGAAGAGAATGGGAGTCTTCCATATTTTCAACATAGATTTATTGGCCACGACCCTTTTCAAGCGTGCTTGGGCTTCCAATAATCATCCCCCATTGGTATAACTCTTCTTGTTGCATATTCACCCACTGAGTCCTCCCACAGTCTGACCAAGGTATATCATGCAACTAGATCTGTTGAACAGATCCAACACCTCCAACAGGTTCATGAGATCCTTCCACAGACAAAGTACAAGAAGGGCATCTACTTGAACAAGGCAAGCGACTCACCAAGGTTCATATTTAGTAGAAGTTTCCATGTCTCCCAAGGGAACTTGATGTAATGGGGACCATTTATTCCTAAGGGGAGAGGAGTGATCCAGATGGATCTCGATGGCCATCCACCTTTTCCACTAAATCAACATTTCGAGCCTATTATTTTGATAAACCATGATATTCACCCTTTTGATGGGGAATTGAATGTAATACATCATGTAATGATTTCCTAGTGGTATTATGTACATGTNATGGATCTCGATGGCCATCCACCTTTTCCACTAAATCAACATTTCGAGCCTATTATTTTGATAAACCATGATATTCACCCTTTTGATGGGGAATTGAATGTAATACATCATGTAATGATTTCCTAGTGGTATTATGTACATGTCTACAACATAGTGTTAATGAATAGGATCCCATTAGAAATCTACAGTTAAGCGTGCTTGGGATAGAGTAGTACTGGGATGGGTGACCACCTAGGGAGTCCTAGTATTTTACATGTCTTTGGAATTTTATAAACTTAGACTAATTTATCCCACATGCATCATGGGAATTATTCTCCTCTCACTCTCTCATATATAATTGAGGTGAATGATGCCATTTAAGAATGCAATTGAGTGTGATGTAAATCTTGTCACAAATGAAGCGTAGCCAACATCTCTTTATTTTCAGAGATAAGCTACCCCATTCTGCTAGTTTGTGTTCTACAATGTTTTTCTATATTGTTTATTAATAGAAGTTGGGTTTTACTGTATTTTTGTGTTTCTTGCAATATCTCTGTGTATTTCCTTGTTATATCTCTTTTATATTTCTACATTCATTTCGTTCTCAGAATAATCCAGATCACCTAGTTGTTTAATTAATTGCTAAAAATCCCCCTTAATTAAACAAACTTTACAACACCTATCTTATCTCTACATATTACATACTTAGACTCTCCAAGAGGATTTGTAAATATATCAACACCATTATCATTTATCCTGTAATACAATAAATCAGTTTCATTTGACTATATCTTATGTCTTACAAAATGATAATGTGTCTCAATATTCTTTGACCTAGCATATTGCATTGGATTATTTTCCAGTTTGATGGAACTTTGGTTATCAAATTTGATGATTGTTGGTACTTTTTTCTTTTCTCCAACATCTTCAAGTATCCTCCTTAGCTAAATTTCTTCACAGGTGGCATTGCATAATTCTTTGTACTCATCTTTAGTGGATGAAAAAGAAAAAGGTGGTTGTTTGTTACTACTACAGGACACGATCCCCCATCCAATATTGAATGCATATCCTATGGTAGACTTCCTGTCATTTGGATCTCCTTCCCAATCAAAATTTGAGAAACATTTCAACTCAACATTAAAAACATTAGTATATTCAATACCAAAATAAACAATCCCTTTTAAATATAAACATACTCTCTTTGATGCTTTCCAGTGGCTCTCATGAGGCTCAACCATAAAATGACTAAGAATATTGACTGGATATGCTATATATGGCATGGTTTGAGTTTTCATAAGCTAGTTTAATCATGTATTTCATTTAATTTCATCATGTCTTAACCATAAACAAGAATGTTGCAGCAACCAAGATCACAAGAAGAAACACCATGCACAAGTACACAAGATATATCCTGGGAAACCCTTCTCAAACAAGGCAGAAAAAACCAGCCAAATCCTTTGCTATATTCTTCAAGAGAAATACCTTTCACCACCAAGAATGACTTATCACACAAGAGGGTGCTTAAGCCCTAGAAACCCTAGCACCCAAGAGAGGTGCGCACCTTTGCCAAAAATAAGTACTTGCTGAAATTTCCAAAACATGTGAGGAGGATATGATTCTACAATGGAGAATCATCTCCTACTTATATTAGTCTTTGATCAATTAGCAAGGGTGTCTTGTTGGAACAGCAAGGCCAACCTCTCTAAGTCAAATACACTTTATTATTATAATTCATATTCACATTATTAATTATCTTCTTTATATTAATCATATTAACATAGAGTCGACCTGTACCTGTTACATAATAACTAGGGTTATAGGTAGGTCTGACTCTTGAACAATATATAGCAAAGGATCTGATACGACCACTAGTGCTCATCCACTAGGGGCCACATCCATAGGGATGCCATGGACCTGATTCACTGCATCAAAAAAATGAGCCAGGTCCTCACATGTTCACCTATGCTCGTCCATAGGCACGTCTGCTCTACAGATATACTTTCCCACTGCCACCAATAAGAGGATCATCTAGAGTTTTCACATCAACTCTGCTGCTGTTCAAAGGAGGCCATCACATAATCTTCGTTCTTATTCTCATGATGATGTGCCCAACATTTTTTTGGGATTTCCCACGTTCACCATGTGCTCAACCACATGCACGTCCTAACTCAACATATCGCTTTTCCACTGGATGATCACCTCGAGTTATTCTCTCTCACATCATGGAGGAGGCCATATACATTCCTATCCCCTGTCCCAGGCTGGAACCACAAACCCTTTATTAGGGGATTTATCTTAGGTTTGTAAGTTGAGAGTAAGACTTCACATAACTGCTATATTCCACATCTCACAGGTTTGTAAGCTGGAGGATGTCTCCTATAGCTACATTCATCAACACTCCCTCTCATCTAGGGAGACATTCTTCATCAAGCCAAGTCTCATACCGATGTACTTTGAGTTTTTTCTTTGGCTAAGGTCATCCATACTCCCTCTTTAATCAAAAGGAGTTCTTCACCAAATAAATGTTTGGTGTAAAAGTTTGCAGTCTACTCTGGTGTAGAAAGGTATTGCAAGTATAAAATTTTCTTCTGCATCATATCTCTAACATAAGAAAATTTTATCTCTTTGTGTGAAAAACCATTAGGAAGCTCCGGGTTCTTTAAGGAGCTTTATATATGGCTCTCTGTGATAAACATATGATCTATCTCATGGTCAAGTAGATATGTCAAAAGTATGTGAAGACACATTTCTTCGCACACTTACTGCTATATATATATATACTCTATATCTAGTGCACTTAAGGATATAGAGTTATGTTTCCTGCTGCAATAGGAAACCATGGAAGATTTCAAGGTAGAACATCAACAGTATGTGCTCTTCTGGTCTATTATCACTGTAACAATTTTTATATCGGGGTCTAAAAATTTCTGAGGTTCAGTGAGATGCTATACCACAATAGAGGCATGATAGTTTAGGGCACCCGGATATATCCCGCGGCATATGAATGAATATAGAGGAGGTGGGAAGGGAGTATATCAACAGACCGTTGATATTGAAGAATCTCAGATCCACGGTCAAGGCTCACATCGGATCAAAAAATAGCACAAAACTTAACATCATGAAGGCAGACCGAGGAAAACCACTCTGGTTTTGTTGGGGAACACATGACACTCTTACACACACGTCAAGGGAGATGATGGATTGGCCGAAACCACTTTTCCTATGGCCCCAATGTCACATGGTTCAAAATGTCACGTCAATAACTCGCGGGGAGAATGGCGGTTGGTCAGATCATCTCACATCACCGATCCAGGTACTTTCCCAGATGACGTACCAAAAGGACGTCGCCACATAACTAACTAGAGGCTGATCATTCGAAGTGGATTGATGAAGCATGGAACACCAATGTACTGTGACAGTAATTTGTGATCAAAGTACAAAAACCATCAAATCTCAGATATGAAATCATTTTATCCTATTCTGGGAAATTGCCATCTTATGCGTAAGAAAAACAAGCTTGACCCATTTTCCTAAATTCTGTAAATTCACAGGGTGGCCAAATCAAAGTCTCTGCAAAGTCCGAAAGGTATGGATAATACCCATCAAATGGTGTCTGGAGCGACTGGGTTCTCAACTAATGTACCAAGCAAGAAAATAAGTAAGAATGAAAGGTGGGTCTTGCAGATATTGGCAATTAAATTTCATACCGAACCTGAAACTAAGACAGAGACGGGAGTCAAATCAAACCCTGTTATGAGGGATCTTGTCATAAATGAACACGTGGACAACACCTGCCACCCAACCACAAAGAAGAAGAGGAGAAAAAGGCGGAGGATAGAGGCCAAAACCGAGATGATAGAGAGCGTTGGGTAAAATCTTGAGTGGTGGAGTACCCTGGAGGAGGAAATTGCCAAGATGAGGTGAATCCTTAGGTAAAATTTTGGTGTATTTCAGAAAGTTTTTGACAGATGTCATCTTAAGAAAAGGGAGTCCTGATATGAAAGACCGATTAATAAAGGTCCCTTTAAATAATACAACTTTTCTTCCTTTTTGTAACTTGTAACTGCTTTTAGAATTATGAGGAAGTCAGAACGTTTTAAATTCCACACGAAATTCCTCTATATATGCTTGGCCTCCTGAGTATAAAGAGGGGGGAGAAAGGAGGATCCTACCATCGTTGCAGGAAAAATTTGTAAATCTCTGGGGTTCGAATGAATACATGGATGTAAAGGAAGATTTTGGAATTTTTATGAAAAGATTCTAATTGGTGGTGTTATGAGTCTCGTTCTCTCTCATAGTGTGTGATTCCTATTATTCTGTATTTCATTTTTTTTTCTTCTGTCTGAATTGAGAAATTAAAATTCCAAAATTCATTATTCAATGCTCTTGGCTTGGCGATTTAGACTATGTTTATCTCTTCTAAACCATTTCATAGTTCATTACTATAATGCTCTGATAATAGTTACGTGTTTCTTTTCTTCTGATACCATCTAAATTTTCAAGCATAAACTCAGAAGTCACTTCCTCATTTAGCCTTTTCCTCTTAACTGTTTTCATGATTTGGCAATCTATCCTACATTCTTGACCCCATATCCCAAAGGTCATCTTCAACCCTTCAACAATTTTATCAAAACCCTCATAACTAACCAAATCTAGCCACCAATTTCCATAGATATATCAAGTGACGCGAGAGAGCCCTCTCTAAGTTGAGTAGGCTAGTGCTTCAGCTCTAAAGCTGGTTGAAACAGTTACCTCTGTCATTTGTCTATTCAGCCGAACATAATTTATAGAGTGCTAACATTTTGGTGCCGTTGCCGGTGACAAAATTTAAATTTTTTCCCTGGGAAGAACGACATGGTTGAGTTCTAAGGTATGAGAGCGGAAGACACTTAGGCACACATTGGCTGTATTCCTGCTCTGACGACTCCACTTCGGTTCAAAGGCGACTCGACTGATAAAAGAATCCTTAATTTTCGAGAGGCGACCCTGCTCTTAATGCTTCAAGATCAAGACAAAGACTTCACTGAAAGATGAAACCCCTTGACAAGGGCGAGGAAAGGCATTATGAGGGAAAACAGGTACTCAAAATGGGACCTCTTACAAAGAATTTTACTTTTCATTTTAAGTTTCCTTTTCTCCTTCCTTGAACATGCCAAACGAACTTTATTTTACCTATTGTATCTTAATAATGATCATGAAAGACTTGCAATTATATTTCATCCTCTATACGTTGCACATGCATACCCTCACCTTGTCATTGGTTTTGATAAAAAGTTGTCACCTGGGCCACGCAATGACAATGACCAAGTTGATGAATCCTATGAGATTCAGACCAATGTTTCTCCCACTGTTCCTGTTCCAACACCCCCTAAGGCCCGACATAGATATATACCCTTGAAGCTACCCCAAACCCTTCATGATTTGCCTCCAAATTAATATGAGTACCTACCTATGTTCGACGGAGAATCGGATGTCATCTCAGCTGAAAAGCACATTCAAGGGTTTGAGCATTTTATAGATTTATTCAAGATTGACCATGATGATGTGTGTATGAGATTTTTCTCTCAATCCTTGAAAGGAGACACCAAACACTGGTTCAAACATTTACATCCAGAAACCATCAGCTCATGGGTGGAATTGAAGAAGGTATTTTTAAAGTTTTGGGGCAAGGATAAATCCTTAGAGCTGCAACTCACTGAGTTTTACGCCATGAAAAGACACAGTAATGAATCTATTTCTGTATTCAATAGATAGTTCTCTAGCGTCTATTATAATTTGTCCAAAGAAATTCAACCCTCTGAAGCTGTTGCCATGCTCCATTATGAAACTACTCTTCATCCAAATCTTTCTTTCCTCCTGATGGAAAGAAGACCTGGGTCCTTACAACAAATGTTTAGTGATGCTTAGGACATTCAACACAACATCCAAGAATGTAAACAAACCCAAAAATGAGGGGTTGAATGCTCAAGGACATGGAAGTGAATATGAATAGAAAATAGTTGATTGGAATCTTGAGCATAGAATTGAGAATATCATAGGTCCTTTTGAAGTTTCCAATGCTAATGATTTTGCAAAAAATTATATTCCACTTGTTGAAAGAGGAGGTATTGATCCGTCCCTTGATAAGAAGGGGGATGATTTTTTCATGTATTCATTTGTAGACAATCAAGAATATGAGTTTGAAAAGAAGTTTGTTGAAGAATAGGTTGATGTTCCAAGTTTGTTCTTGTTAGATGACATGGCATATGTTAATGATTTACCTATATATGATGAATATGATGACGTTGACTCCCTAGAACAATCAACTGCATGTTCTCTATCAGAAAATGTTTCTTTTCAATAGTATAATGAAAGAAATCAACCTACATATCACAATTACAAAGAAGAAAGTATTGAATCAGTTGAAGGAAATTCCTTACCTTTATGCTTTTCTTCTTTCAAATTGTTGAAATAAAATCCTAAAATTATCATTGAGGAAAATGAATATGTGCTTATGCAAAACCACGCTAAATCAATGGAACAGAATGACAAGATATCACAACACTCTTTCCATGTACTTGAAGAACCTATTATTTGTGCTGAAATACAACCATCTGTTGGCAATAAAATTGAAAACGGTTTCAAATTAGGTAGGACAACCCTACCATTATGTTTTGCTTCTTTCGAATTATTGAAGAAAAATATTTGTAGTATCTCAGGTCAGGGATCCTCCAAGCATGAGCACAGTGGTGATGATAATTCTATAGATGATCACATAAAGGGTCATGTCAGCTTAAATTTGCAGTCTATGTTCAGCTATCATCCTGAAAAGGAAGAAGAATTTTCTCCACAAAGTATTGTTAAAGGTCATTTTCTTTCTCCCGAAATCAGTATAGATTCTCGACATGAAAAAGTGTTTCAAAGTATTTTCTCTTCCCTTGAAAATGACATCGTGGTTCAATTTTTAAACAACATAGACATGGATGAAGATTCCAAAATTGAATCTATGGAAGTATCCAGCAATGAAAAAACAAATGACATAGATTTTCGGGAAAGAAACGAAGCAGTGTATTCCACTTGCCCATCAGAAATACAAAAAGATAATGAAGAGGCAGTGGTTTTATTTGAGTCATTTGAAAATCAGGGTTTTGAAAATCCATCCACGGGAGCTCTAGACTGTGAAATAGTGCATGCTGTTAACTTTTCACATTTGCTAGAATATTATGAGCAAGAACTTGTTTCTATTTATTCATTTGAAAGTCAAAGTGGTTGTCCTCAAACAAATTTCCAGAAATTTAATGAAACGACATCAGATTTGTTTGATGAACAAGAGGATAGCCTTGATGCATATTATGTAGCTGTCGTATTTGAAGATGTTCAAGAATATATGAATATTTTTGTTGATGTGCATGGACAAGAAGACAAACCTATCACTTCCATTTCATTTGAAAATGTTCTCAGAACAAAAGAAATAGAGCAAAAACAACTAACACTTATGAAAGATACTTGCCTTTCGGTTTTTGCTCATCAATGAGAAATGATTTTTCATGGATTTCAAGATCCGGTGGCCATCCTATTACATTCTTCAGTGAAGGATGAATTTGTTTCATTCATAAGCTCAGATTTTGGATTCAATTTGTTTTTTCAGCCACCATCTTTTACATTTTTCTACCAGCTTAAGAAAAATGTGAACAAAGGAAAATCAGGAAGCCAATTGCTTGATTGGTTACATTGGAACATTATCATCACTTGAGTGAGTGGACATCCCAACAATTTTAGGGTAGGTAGGGACGTGAAAATACGATTGTCGGCCAAGCATTTTCCAGTTTGAGTTTTCTAGCACTAAATACAGTCAGTTTTCAATAATGTACTCGGACGTCCTGCATGCAGTTGGAAGCAGTACACAGAGCTTGGTAGGATCAGGGTACACACATGTTTTGGGAACAACCCCATGGATCAGGCACCGGGTCTACGGGTTCTTTTCTACCTCGCTAGGAGGATAACATCCCTAGTTGGAGCCAATGTTATCACCTTAACAATTTTTATATCGGGGTCTAAAAATTTCTGAGGTTCAGCGAGACGCTATACCATAGTAGAGGCACGATAGTTTAGGGCACTCGGCTATATCCCACGACATATGAATGAATATAGCGGAGGTGGGAAGGGAGTATCTCGGTGGACCGTCGATCTTGAAGAATATCAGATCCACGGTCGATGCTCACATCGTATCAACAAATAGCACGAAACTTAACATCGCGAAGGCAGACCGGGGAAAACCACTCTGGTTTTGATGGGGAATGCGTGGCTATCTTACAAATTCATTGGGGGAGACAAAGGATTGCTCGAAACCACTTTTCCTATGGCCCCAATGTCACATGGTTCAAAACGTCACGTCAATAACTCGTAGGGAGAATGGCGGTTGGTCAGATCACCTCACATCATCGGTCCAGGTACTTTCCCAGATGACGTACCAAAAGGACGTCGTCGCATAACTAACTCGAGGCTCATCATTCGAAGTGGATTGATGAAGCGTGGCACACCAACGTACTGTGACAGTAATTCATGATCAAAGTACAAAAACCATCAAATTTCAGATATGAAATCATTTTATCCTATTCTGGGAAATTGCCATCTTATGTGTAAGAAAAACAAGCTCAACCCGTGTTCCTAAATTCTATAAATTCACAGGGTGGCCAAATCAAAGTCTCTGCAAAGTCCGAAAGGTATGGATAATATCCGTCAAATGGTGTCTGGCGTGACTGGGTTCTCAACTAATGTACCAAGAAGGCAAATAAGTAAGAATGAAAGGTGGGTCTTGCAGGTACATAAGTAAGAATGAAAGGTGGGTCTTGCAGATACTGGCGACTAAATTTCATACCGAACCTGAAACTAAGACATAGTCGAGAGTTAAATTAAACCCCGTTATGAGGGATATTTTCATAAATGAACACGCGGACAACACCTTCCACCCAGCCACAAAGAAGAAGAGGAGCAAAAGGCGGAGGACATAGGCCAAAACTAATATTATAGAAAGCGTTGGGGAAAATCTCGAGTGGTGGAGTACCCTGGAGGAGGAAATCACCAAGCTGAGGTGAATGCTCAGGTAAAATTTTGGTGTATTTCAGAATTTTTTTGACAAATGTTGGCTTAAGAAAAGGGAGTCTTGATATGACAGACCGATTAATAACGACCACTTTAAATAATACAACTGTTCTTCCTTTTTGTAACTTGTAACTGCTTTTAGAATTATGAGGAAGTCAAAACGTTTTAAATTCCACACAAAATTCCTCTATATATGCTTGGCCTCCTGAGTATAAAGAGGGGGGAGAAAGGAGGATCCTACCTTCGATGCAAGAGAACTTTGTAAATCTTCGGGGTTGGAATGAATACATGGATGTAAAGGTAGATTTTGGACTTTTTATGAAAAGATTCTAATTGGTGGTGTTATGAGTCTCGTTTTCTCTCATAGTGTGTGATTCCTGTTATTCTGTATTTCATTTTTCTTTCTTCTATATGAATTGAGAAATTAAAAGTCCAAAATTCATTATTCAATGCAATCAACTTGGTGATTTAGACTATGTTTATCTCTTCTAAACCATTTCAGAATTCATTACTATAATGCTCTGATAATAGTTACATGTTTCTTTTCTTCTGATACCATATAAATTTTCAAGCATAAACTCAGAAGTCACTTCCTCATTTAGCCTTTTCCTCTTAACTGTTTTCATGATTTGGTAATGCATCTTACATTCTTGACCCCATATCCCAAAGTTTATCTTTAACCCTTCAACAATTTTATCAAAAACCTCAAAACAGACCAAATCTAGCCATCGATTTCCATAGATATATCAATTGATGCGAGAGATCCCTCTCTGAGTTGAGTAGGATAGTGCTTCATCTCTAAATCTGGTTGAAACAGTTACCTCTGTCGTTTGTCTATTCAGCCGGACATAATTTACAGAGTGCTAACACGGTCCACTGTACTTTATGCTCAATCTGAATCGGCATGAATCAAGTTTGGTGTTTAACCGGATAAATCAATGATCCAATCAACTGTGGATTGGTCTCGTCTTGAATCAACATCAATATTCTTCTTTAAATCCATCATGGTGAATTTTCATTATGTCATACTTCTTGTCTCAAGAAGTAGTGTATCATACTCACATCCTTTATGAAAATCATAAGTCAATGCTTGCTAGTTTTTAACAACTAGGCTTTCTGAGTAATTCATCAAGATCAGTTTCTCGTCACCAACATTGTATAGGTTTGGATCAACAACACTCTTTCTGAAATCCAACCTCATCAATAATCTATCTATCTGATATAGGTTCGAACTCATGGATGGTGGTACAGATGGAAGTGAATCGGTTCACTGGGTCAAGTGTCTCATCATGGACAACTCCCTCTATTTATGAGAAACCTCTGTCTATGGATCTTGTTTTGTATTTCTTGATACTTCCATTAGTTTCATGCTTGATCTTATAGATCCACTTGGAATTTACCACAAACTTCCCTTTTTGGCCCTTGAATAATATCTTATGCATCATTCTTTAAGATGTATTGGTACTCTTCTATTATGGAATCTTTCCATACAGGTTCTCTTGTTTCTTCTCTAAGACAAGGAGTCTCAACATCAATGAAGTGGCTCATGACTGAAGGATAGCTCGAAAAATATCTTTTTTCTTTCTAGGAATGTGCCTTGAGAAGCTTGTATGTTTCTCTACCTCTAGCAGAGTGAGTTTAGGTAGGCCTTTTATGCTCTACTGTAATATCTCTAAACATATCAACTGGAGCAACTGGATCAACTGGAATAATTTCTATCTCCCTCAAAACATCTGAAGGGGGAGAAGGTATAGTCTTACTGTCAATCTCCATCTGAGATTCTCTGGATCTTTGAAGGATTATCTCTTCTTCAAGGAAAACGTTTTTGCTTGTCTCAATCTATTTCTGATCAGGGATGTTGATCTGTAATCTCTTTGAAGATTCACTGTATCCTTTGTTTCTAAAGGATATAGCTTGGACTTCTTCTCTTTGGGTACATGGAAATACACTGGGCAACCAAATAACCTGAAGTGTTCAATATCAGGCTTCACTCTGGTGAAGGCTTCGATTTTGGTGAAGACTCTTGTTCTGAACATATACTGCATCATGAATGCTTCTGCCCATGAAATCATAGAAATATTCTGATAATGCACTATTGAATTTATTGTCTCAAGGATGGTTCTATTCTTCCTCTTTCTCAAATAGTTTTGACTCCCTTTGAGTCAATGTGACTCCCTCTGAGGGATAAGCATCTTCCTTTGTTCTTGACCTGTCTGGAACAAGAAAACAAGAGGAACCAAAACAATAATATATCCTAAAGGAGAATAATGAGTACATCTCTAGAATCAAAACAATTTAAGGATTGTTAACACAACGACAGCGCCTACTTGTAATGTAGCGAATTTTAGAAATATAAGTTTAGAGGAATGACAATTACAACAATAAAACCTGGAGTCTTCCAGTGTGTTGCTTTTCTTCCAAGTCTCCTTCACTCAAGATAACAAGTGATTTCTTCAACCTGTCTTTTGTACTAGGACAATATTCTATCTTGACAGAAGGTTGGGTTAGAGAACTAACTCTATTATCTCAAATTTAATCCATCTAATATCTTGATTTTAATTTTGACCAAAGGTTAGTATGATGGTCATAGCTTCAATATGCAATCTAGATGAAAATACTGTCATAACAAGTAGATGCATATCAGAATAATCAAACTTGGGTTGCATTATTCTTCTGAATGTGTTGGATCTTGAGATCCTTCCGGATCTATTTCAAGAGATCCCTTTTCCTACAAATACCCTTTAAAGTTTAACAATTTAAACATATGTGAGTACATACCTATGATATCATTTGCAGGTAGTGACACCATTTGGTAGCAGCGGTAATATTTACCAACTCTTAAAAGACTTCAAGGGTGACTGCAACTGGTGCAAACACTGATACTTCAACTGATACTGCAACTGCTATTGATACTGCAACTGATTTTGAAACTGCAACTGCAACTGCAACTTAGGGTTTTATGAGGAAGCCCTAATTTTTCAAACTCCAAATTTTGAAATTATGATCTAGGGGATAGATGCGTTGGGCTGAGGTGAGTAAGTTGGTGCAGTTGGATTTCTGAAAATCCAAATTTTACCCCCTCAAACTTGACCAACGGATTTCTGGACTAGTGCTTCTGCTTTTCTAGTACTTCTGGTACTTCTGATTTTCTGGTACTTTGTGAAAACTAGGGTTTCACTTTCTGGGAGATCTACCCACTGAAAAAGGTGTGCTGAAGGTGGCAAAGAGTTCCTTGGGTTAGGGCACACTTTTCTAGATGGTTTTGCGGATGTAAATCTTCTTCAATAAAAATCCCTAATTTTCATGTACAACAACAGTGATGTTTTTCCTTTTTCTTGTGAAGAATGCTTGTGAAATGGGTTCTTTCAAGACCTATGCTCTGATACGATGTTGAGTTTTCATAATCTAGGTTAAGCATGTAGTTCATTTAATTTCATCATGTCTTAACCATAAACAAGAATGTAACAACAACCAATATCACAAGAAGAAACACCATGCACAAGTACACAAGATATATCCCGGGAAACCCT